>SMGT01016053.1:67159-87068 GCA_004794575.1 Lanistes nyassanus
CGTCGTCGTCGTCGTCGTCGTCGTCGTCGTCGTCGTCGTCGTCAACAAGTAATCAACGTCGTAATCTCTCTTAGATGTGAATTTCCTCGTCGTCAACGCTTGGTCATTGCAAAAGCCAATTAGCAGCCACCCACACCACACAATCCCTGGCAAAGGTAAGTTGAAAGTATGCCTCCTGCTTCCTAGTTCTAAATTTGCTGCACATGAAAGCAGGACGATGTCAGATAAACATCGTGGAACACTGCCCTCATCAGCGTCTCGTGCACAATAAGGCACGGCAGCAGTCATGAGAATCCAGTGATGGCTCCCAAGCAGTAACAAAAGCCGCTTGTTAACGAGCCACGGCCCATTAAAAGGGGTAATAAAAGGTCACTGTATTTTCAACAAGCCTTGTTTTTCATCAGACCAAGGACTATACCTTAAAGATTAGAAAGCAAGACAGAAAAGGAGATAACGAGGAACGGAGAACCAGAAGCAAAATAAACAGAAAAAGGAGGTTTCAAAGGAAAACAGAAAGGGTGATTTAAATGTTAGTAAGGAGCAAAAGAGGACCTTGAAGTGAAATAGAGAAAACGGGAAAAATACGACTGAAAAAAATGAGAAACAGAATACTCAGAAGGAAAATAAGAAAAAGAGCAAATGGAGAATAAACAGAACTGAAAATGATGAAGTGATAGTAAGAAGATAATGTAGTAAAGAAAATTCCCGAGAAGGATAAGAAAGAGAACGAACGTACGTAGCGGTAAAAAGATGATGGATATCCAGAAACGAATGAACATAAACACACAAAACAACCTCCTGCAATGCTTTACCTTTCGCATCACATTTCTCGTTTCTGAAGCCACACACGGGGATATTAGGCGGTGGCCCTTTGCCGTTGGGCCAGAAGATCCCACTGGCTCCCTGCGGCTGCAAGGACTTGTTGTCCACTCTGTACAGGAGGACGGTCTGTGGGTTCAAAAGCCACGCATGAGGAAATTGTAGACGGGGAAGGGAGAGAACTTTGAGTTATTGTTCAGTAATGCTTAAGTAGCAGCCAGTGAACAAGCGTTGTGAACATCTTTACCCCCCTTCCGACCCCCCCCAAAAGGCAATGTGCCATGAAGTGAATAAGTCGCTTTTTGGTGGGAGGTGAGAGGTGGAAATTTTTAACCCGTGTCAGCAGTGCCGGCCATATCACGGCCACAGACAGTGTAGTTAAATGGATTTTTTAAAACCTTTCCCCGAGTTGCAGCGAGCTTAGTAATCACGTAACTATTGTTAGCATTTCAAAGGGATGAATGAAGGAAAGAATGATGCAGCAAGGAACGGAGTGAATTTAACATGAAATAAAAAAAAGAAAGTCCGAGCAAAAGACAGACAGATCTGAATAGAAGGAGGTGGGTGGAGAGGGGGCACTGGAGGACGAGTGTGTAACCGATTGAGGAACAGTAGAGAAGGGAAACAACCTAAATAATGATTAACTATTTTAGTGTTATGACCCCACGAACGGAGGGTTCGTCTCAAGCAGGGCTTTTAAAATGGCCCTGAGAAGCCAGAATGTGAACCCGATTTTCGACAACGTAATATCTCTTTTTTAAAATACAAACTCGGCCTATCTAAAACATGTTCAGCAATCTGAACATCTTTGTTATTGTGAACAGACCCGAAAAAGTGCCTCACCTCAAAAGTACCGGTGGATGGGTTCAAATCCACAACCGCAATGTTTGACATTCTGTCTCCTGATTCGCTGAGCACTAAGGGGCCTGCTAGTCCTGTAGCAAAAACAGCAATGAACGTACTCCATCTACCATTGGTGGCTTATTTCTTCAAAATCAGCACCTTATGCGGGAATACACCATTAAATAAAGATCTGGAGAGAGAGTCTAAAAAGATACACATAGAAAGCTTCTTTGGAAAGGGAAAAGAAAAATAGCTTGGCGAATTTTCAATTGTTATTCAGACACATGTTGACATTTATCGTCAAGTCACATAAAATTGCTATCTGATGATTTTTCAAGTGTCTCAAAACGTTAAGCAACAATCACCGCTTCCTTGTCGACCTCCCATCAAGCAGCAGTGACGACTCCATAAAACAGCACAACTACTCGAAAGATCCCTCTGCAGGCTCTAACAATAAACACATGAGCGGTCTGGTCTCTTTTTGACTCTGTCAAGTGTCAATATCTACGTCTGCTGATGTTCTTACTACTAAATTCACCGTGGTGATACTTTAAAAAATAACGCCGCCTTTCCACCCATCTACGTCTCCTTGCCACCCATCCGCTTGACTCACCTGGAAAAGTTCTGTTCCACATTTTCTTTGTCATGGCGAGTCCGTCCCTGGGATTTTGCCCGGCTGTCAGAGTTTCATTGAGGACGTGAGTATACATCATTACCGACTCGTAGTACGTCGCAATTGATGACGCCGGCTGAAGACCAGAACGTGAGCAGGACGCAAGACAAAGACAAAGAACTCAAGAAAGATGTAGACACAATGTTCGAACCCCTATTTATAAGTATTTTCTTTCAAATAGTGTTACATTTATTTCTTGTTTTTATCTACTATTTTTATTTGTGTGTCCTCACATTTGTCGCTGACGAAATGAAATAAATACCAGTGGAATTATTGAAGACTGAAGGATTTCACTAACCGCCAAAGGCCCTGTCTACAGTCAATAACCAGCAGTCAGATGCTAACACCAGCCACCATTCACTAATAATATACGCTAGCAATTACTAACCAGTAACCAATAAGCAACAGCTATTAACTAGCAACCAAACATGGAAAAAAACCAGCAACAACCGAGCAACTATTGCCCAGCAATCAGAAACCAAGTACATAGAAAGAATGACCAGGAGCCCCCCCCCCCGCAAAAAACAAAACAATAACAACAAAAAACAAACAAACGAATAACCAGTAACCATCAACAAGTAGTCTACAAAAGACAACAAACAACCAATGACCAATCAGCTACCAACAACCAATTGTCATATCAATCAACAACCACCAATCAATACTGCCCCCTTCCCCACAAAAAAATCAACAAGCAACCAACAACTAACCTGAAGCCACCATCAAAGAACTGTGCAGCTGTGTCTAATCAGAGCCTGTGGTCTTATGAAAACCACGGCCTGAGCAAAGGTGAACTTCAAAGAGTACAACATTACTCGTAAGCGGTCTACTACCAGGCTCGAAAAAATACCTTTTATGTCTAGAACTGTCACACAGGCTGTACAAAAGCATGTTTTCCCAGACGCTGGTGGTGTAATCTTAGGCGCCGAGAGACAATTCGGATGCTTATAGAAACAATTAACCTACCAATCAGCCACGTGACCAACTAATTAAACACGAAAGCCGCCGATCTACCTCTGTGTTGCCGTAATCATAGCCGTACTGCTCCCGGGACGCCTTGATCATCTGCTTCTGAAACTGTTCGATCTGTACCTTGGGCGGCTCAGCCAGGACCAAGAAGATGACGCTCTCGAAAGCTTGCATCGCGATCTGTGGGTCCACAGAGACAGACGATCACACGGCTTGAAACGGACCCAGTAATTAAAGGACAGACAAAAGAAATCAACCTGTTCGTACATTGGGCAGAGCAGACCGCGTAACGATCTGAAAAGAAATGTCAATGCCGGGATCACACGGCTTGACTATAGCGTGGAATAAAAGCGGACAATGGCAAGAAAGTATATAGTCAAACTGCTTACGAACAAAGTAACGTAATTTGAATAAAGAAAAACACATTATGCTGCAGATTCTTCGAGAAAAATCAGTTGACTGGGATTTTGATGTGTGTGTGTGTGTGAAGAGGGTAGAGGGTGGGAGTAAAGCCATTAGGCGAGTTTATCTAACAAACTGAAAACTGCAGCTGGTCAGCGGCTTAATGTTAGAGGAGAACCGAGTGAAGTCTGAATCGCGTTTTAACTTCATAGCACTATACTTGATCACCGCAGGATTCCAAGCCGCCCAACCTTGATACGCGGATCCAGCGCTGTAAAGGTAAAGGTAAACAAGGAGCCCTGACCTTTTTAGCTCGTATTTCCTCTCCCTCTCCGTCTTACCTTCCCTGACCCAAAGGTCAGCTACCCTCTCCCGCAGCTGGTTTAACAGGGGCAAGCGTGCTACAGCACACGGGTATCGAAGCAGCGGAGGGCTGCGGTCCAACCATTCATCCGTGCACTTCTCCGATGCTGTTATAACAGGCTTTCTAACCAATCTAGCCACTCTAGCCAATCCTCGATAAGAAGATTGTGTAAAGTCCTCGAGCGCACCTGGGTGAAATTTTTGTAACTATTAGACCTCAATACTGTTTTACAGTTGTAGCATTTTAGTATTGTTATAGGCCGGAAAGGTTAGTTCTACTGTTTTCATTCCACTTTGCTCAATTATGTAGGATGAGCTTTTAAAGCCTACCTCATCTTCTGTATGATTTCGCCTCCACACGTCTCTTGTCGGCATCTCTGTCATCCCTAGAAGCATGAAGACATAGTCACCGGAAGTGTAGCCCAGCTCATGCGCAGCTAGGAACAGCTCCCGCGATGCTATGGGGTCGATCAGGCAGATGAAAACTGAGGAACAATCACAGCAGCCCTGCATAAATATCAGGGGTATCAATTTCGAGTGTCGACAGCACTCACCCCGTAACGTGCATTTAGACTCAGAAGGAACAGGAAAAATCACACGTCAGTAATGTAGAATGTTGTACAAGCACAATTTAAATAGGCACAGTTTCGGACTGTGTGATCTTTAGTGACGCGGCACATGTGTCTCTAGAAGTTTAAACCAGACTTTTTGACTGGTTTATTTCTTTCCAACAGAACACGTCTAAAACATTACTGTACACATCCTGCAGTTGCTATTGTCCTGGTTACCCTTTGCAATACTTCCCGGGTAGAAGGCACCAGTTTATTTTCTGATATTAAAACAATTATTTCTACGATCACAATTCAAGTCTACCCAAAAATATAAACAATACTAAATTACAGGAACTTTGAGTAAATCAAAGTGAAATAAGGCCTATTTCTGCAACATATAAACAGAGAAATAACATGTGCCATTATCTAGACAAACTTCTAAAAATACAATTCTTATTACTGGCTGATGCGCAATACATTATATAAAAGACCCAACACGAGAAATAAAGTGTTCCTGTTTTATTTACCTCTGGCAAACCTGCTAGCTTCCTCTAAGTAACCTTTGAAGTCGTCCCTTTTGGTGATGGAGGACAAAGTGAATGATATTCGGCGCCAGTAAAGATCCCTTCTGCTCTGTTAAGGAATAGATAAGTCAAGACTCTAATTATGTCACCAAGTATTCTTAGTTTCTCGAACGGTCAACCGACGCCACTATTCCCAGAAAACTTGATCATCTCCCTTGTGCATTACCGATCCGAAAAAGAATGGTTTTATCTAAAATTATGAAACCTTCGAACACGCAACGTCCACCAGATGGTAAAAACTGTGCTTCTTCTTACTTTCGAAATTTATCTGTAAACATTCGCAGTTCTGGTCGGCTATTGGTCCTTTGATTGTAGCTACGAAGGTACTGTGTTTCATAGTTTCTTATATTGAGCACAAGCGTATAATATAGAGTATTTTTTTGAAAACCAAACAATAAAGATCTGCTATATACAACAAACCTTACAAATATGCTTCGGTGGAGACTCCACGTTATATGATGCCCATGAACGAAAAGCAAAATGCACACAGTTTTATTAAAAAGGCTATATGCAGTTGCCCGCATGCTCCCATGCTCAGTCGTCTTCGGTTGTCCAAGTAAGTCACCATAGAGTTACACCAAACACAAAGATAACATACAGTAACATGAGTTTGTATAGCGTCACATCTGTATCCTGTAGGACTAATAATTTATATCATATAGTTTGTTATAATTCTTTTGGGAATAATCTTTAATAATCATAATTTTATGTTATGTTGTGTTAAATCTCTATGTTTAAGCCTCTGTCTGGACCGATTATGTAACTGCAAGGTCAGGCAGGCCTAGTAGTTGCATCTCAAGAAGTCTCCCTCACACTGCCTAAGCCCAGCAAGGGTTAAGATGTCCGTAAGCATCAAGTACACATGTACATGTGTGAATGAGCAGGATAAGGTAGGTTTAGGGTGGTGGAAGGTGACAAACCGACCGCCGGTGTCAAGAGGCGTGAAACCCAGGCTAGATATGAGAGCCGCAAGCTTTGATACAGTGCGGGGAGCCTCTTCCCGTTGTCTTTAGATAGTGACATTACCGACTTCTGCCTCGTAGTTCAAAGGGAACTGCCATGGGATTGCGACAGGTCCTAAAGCAAGGGGCTGAGAAACATCAAGGTCGCCCCTCCAGCTGCTAGAATTAAGCAGAACTAGACATGTTCCTGTGAGTGACACGGAGGCGGGGTTAACTTCTCTCTGTCTTGCTTTTATGAATTGGATGTTGTATCGAAAGGGTTGAATCTGCAAAGTACAAAATCCTAATTACGGAAAGTAAGTTACCTTACTGCTGTCTCGTGCTAGAAACCTTTTTGCTAGATCTCTTGCTGGAAGGCCTTCTGCCCACCTACTGATGAGATGCGTTAGGCTGGCCTTTGTGCCTAGTGTTAGTGCTATGCATCAGTTATAGTTGCTGTGATGCAATTGGTATCTGGTGTATGGGATCGCCTGGACAAGACTGTTGGTGTGTGGGATCGCCTGGACAAGACTGTTGGTGTGTGGGATCGCCTGGACAAGCCTGTTGGTGTGTGGGATCGCCTGGACAAGACTGTTGGTGTGTGGGATCGCCTGGACAAGCCTGCCTGTTGGTGTGTGGGATCGCCTGGACAAGACTGTTGGTGTGTGGGATCGCCTGGACAAGACTGTTGGTGTGTGGGATCGCCTGGACAAGACTGTGTGTGGGATCGCCTGGACAAGACTGTTGGTGTGTGGGATCGCCTGGACAAGACTGTTTGGCATGTTGTAAGACAACGATCAGGAGGTGGGCACAGCCCCCACGATGCTGGACCCCAGAAAAGTGGGGTCTCATACACCCCCATTCTCCTACGACCCAAAAATAACTCACAAGACGTCTTTTACTTTAACCTTTCGAACATTTACACAGTTGACAGGTCTAAATAAAAACGTTTTTCTTTGATTTTGTTGGATCTGCATACGTATCATTAGTTTTCATGACGTTACTCAGCCACATCTTTATTGAGTGTCCCGTTTTTTCTCTTTAACGTAATCGCTAACAGGACTTAAGTTCTTTGAAGAAACTGACCGAGGGAAACAGTTTATGCGTGGTGTTTTAAAAATGGAATCTATGGCATTCTTACTGATGTCGTTAAGATTAGAGAAGCGAATGGCGTATATGCAAGAATTTTCTTGCTATATATATATAGCCTGTATTCATTCAGTCACTCTCATTCACATTTACAGAGATCAAAAATGAAGTAAACTAGGGGAGAGGCGCGCTTCACTAGTTATTTCGGACGCAAAATCTATTAAAATCTGCTGCAGTGTGCATCAGGCAACCTGTCTAGCTCAACTGAGACAAAATAAAAAGGACTTTTTTATATCCTGTGCATTTTCCCTCTTCCTTCTGCCTTTGGGGTCAAAAGGTGTGTGTTTGGGGTTCAGAAATTATTCTCTACAGACGACTAATAAACGTCGAGTTCAGTAATATCCTCGGAAATCAAGAGATTCGCAACCCATGTACTGTGTCTTTCTTAGATGGTTCATCTATTACGAAAAACAAAAACTAGTGGTAAAAGAAACTATTAGAGGTATCTGCAGCACTGTTGTGACTGTGGCCAAAACTGTATTAAACATTTTTACAGATACAGAGTTTCGCTGCTGTCTTGTTTCAATGATTGTTCTGAGTGTAACACGACGCACCCTGAACACCAGATGTAGCGTCAGGGGCACCACAAAAACGAATGTAACATTGTCAGGATACCACAAAACGAATGTAACATTGTCAGGACACCACAAAAACGAATGTAACATTACTCTGGAAACAGGCTTGGCACCACCACAACGAAAGATTTTACATCGTGTTCTCACGCTTCATCCTTCCTCGCCTGGCAATCGCCACGTGCACGACAGACAGATCAGCAGGCGCTGTTGAGTGCATTGGAGGTCAATTCCCAGACCGGTCTTACATGGGAAAGCTCTATACTGATCTGTACTGCATCTATGCCCCTAAGTTCTATATAGTATACACTGTAGCATGCATATAGTATGCACCGTAGCACGCATGTAGTTATATGAGCGCAAGACGAGGGGAGAACAGCTCGGTCAAAACTGGATAAAATCTTTGTTGCAGACGGTTGGCATAGAACACTTGCATTCTGTTCGCTTGACTCAGCTGAACCAACGGTAGCTTTTGAACAGTTTAGTTCGCCTACCCCGGTAACGTGACAATTTGAAACTAAACTTGCAGCGCGTAATGAGGTATGATGTTGTCAGACTACATCTCATTTCAGACGGTCCCCATGGAGGAGGTATCCAATAAGGCTAATCACAGGCCACGGTAAAAAGGGGATGGGGGCTCTCATTTCAAAGCCAGCCAGACAGGTGTGTATAAAACTTACATGCTACAGCTGTGGTTGAGTTTTAGTTTAATGCAAAAACTAATAGCAAAGTATTCTGTATGCTGATAAAGCTCGGGTTTCCTTCGCTGGTAGTTTATTTTCCTCTAAATGCGGGTGAGATTAGTTTCGACAGAAACAGGGCTGCTTTCAAGAGTTTTTCTTTGAGGGGTGGGTGGGTGTAGAATTTTGTTGGCATAAGATCCTCCCCATTTGTTTAATAGTTAAGTGTCCACTTTGGAAAACTGTCGTCTTTTACAATCAACGTTTTGCCCTTTGTTATGCAGTCCGCAAAGCTTTCTTCTTCAGAAAGTTGTTCTTTTGCTGAGATCTACTTAACTTCTCAACCAGTGGGTCCTTTTGATCAGATCAAGTTAATGGTGTGTAGAACCACTGTCTGTCTTTGATCACGCAAAAGGGATAAAGCAAAGCAAGAAAGTTATGTTTCCCTGCATTTTTTAAATTCCTGTCAGAGATGGACTCGTGTAGGCGGGGGTCTGACAGACTTCCGACACACGCACGCACGCATCAGTGCGGTCGGACATCCATATGCACATAAAGTAATGTCACACCAGTTCCAGTGTGGATCAAAGGGCTAAGCTTTTCAATATACTTTAAATGCATCTTTTGGATTTTTTAAAAAAAGGATCACGTGTTCATATACATTAGCCTTCGCCGACATTTCCATCTCTCTCTTTTCGCGATCCCACTACAACAATCAAGCCATCCATCGACGTGTCTGTCGATCCGCCTGTCTGTCTGCCCATCTATCCATATATCTGTCTGTAGGCCTATATCTGTCTCTGAACGAAAATAAAAACGGTTAGATAACCTTGATTACTGCTTCGTCATTGTACTTTCCCAGCGGCATGCGGAAATGCCAAGTAATCCTAAGCTAAAGTAAAAATCACATGGGATAGAAACATTCGTTCTATGACGCATTGGTGCCGTCTCTCTTTCTTATTCTCCGTTTCTTCTTTTATGTTTTTGTTTTGCGATCGCAGACTGTTTTCTCAATAAATAATTACTGAGAGTAAATGTTTCTGCGCTATTTCAGCGCCGCTTCAGCTGTTATGTGCACCACCTGTTACCAATAACAAGGCAATAAACGTATATTTGTATGCCCGCGCACCTGTATTTCTGTCATCACGTCTATCCGCTCTTCATTTATTCCAGCTTTTTATTCATTCATTCATTCTTTCATTCATTCTCAGTCAATCAGTCAGTAGTTCTTTCGTTCGTTCATTGTTTCATTCGTTCGTTCATTGTATTAGTGTTTGCGCCTAATAAAGATTTATTTTCAAACTGACTTCTTGATATTCCAAAAGAGGATGCTTATGTAATGACAAACAATGGAAGCTTTCAACACCCGCCCCTCCCCGAAAAAAATGCAACAACATTCTTTATCATATCAACATGAAATGATGTCCGAAGATTCAATGAAAATGTTTTTCTGAAAACGGGCCCCATTTATTATGCTTCTAAGGCTGCCATTGTGAACGATACAAATTATAGAAATTTACTCGACAACAAATATAGATGGATTTAATGTCAAGACACGCATGAAGAGTACATGTCTACCTTCGAGATCGCAAGATATTTGGATGTGGATCTAATCTTTTGAACGTGTTTTCTCTGTATGTCGTTCCTGCATGCGGCACTTGTGATATAAAATTAGTTACTGGTATGGAGTACAACAAACAAACAAACAAACAAACAAAAACCAAACGAACGAACGAACGAACGAACGAACGAACGAACGAACCAACCAACCAACCAACCAACCAACCAACCAACCAACCAACCAACCAACCAACCAACCAACCAACCAACCAACCAACCAACCAACCAACCAACCAACCAACCAACCAACCGAAGAAATAAATTTGGAAAGAGATAACTTCGAACATCGTATTTTCCAAACTAATACGACTAATGTTTTTTTTTAGTTTTGAGAATGAGGTAGCAGCGACTTTATTCTGAAACGTCCACAATTTTTGTCATAGAGACTGAGCGCTTCTTTTGTAAGCGCTGCCTGTTGAAATAAGCTCCTCCTTTTTGTCCAAAGTGATTCTTCGTAAAAGTGAACACAGCAGACGACAAACCACTAGTCATTCTGATTTGATGAATTCGGTACCACTGGGTGTTCTTTGGCTGCCCAAAATCTTGATTCATTCATCGTGGATAAGAGGGCGAGGCAGCGGAGTCGTTTCTATCTCCACCCCACCCCACCCCACCCCACCCACCATTTACAAAATGCAAAAGGGGTTGGGTGGGGGGGAAGTAGGTTGTCTCGATGGCTAGTGGCGAGGATTTCTTCTGTGACAGGTGTTGTTGGGGGAATGCAGGGGGCAAGTGGTTTCAAGATGGAGAGTTGGGGTGGGTTGACTAATGGGTAGTTGGGGTGGGTTGACTAATGGGTAGCCTGTTATTGTGGTTTTACCGTCAGCTCGGTCCTGGCAACGTTAAACGAAATCGTCACCTGCTCACGTTTCCATGTTCTTCGGGTTATTCCAAGCATTTCTTTAAAACTTGTCTGAGCAGCGTTTCAAAACAAAACATCAGGGCTTGCATGCGTTCTTATAAGCGTTCTTATATCCTGTTCATACTTAAAAGTGCACATAAAATACACAGGGCGAATGGGCCTAACGACCACCTTTATGACCAGAAGTGCAGAAACGAATGCTCATGCAAGCCAGCCCAGACGTTTGCAACAGCAGTGCCAATCCTTGTGTAACTCCTACGTCTGTTGAAAACAATGGTGATCTGAAAAGTGCTTGCGTGCTCGCGTGCATATTTTTGTGTTCATGTGGGCGCGCGTGTGTGAGGGAGAATGTTTCTTCCCACACAGAGCTATGCAAGCCCATAAATAAACTCTATCCCTCCATGACCACAGATACACAAGCATGAAATGTGCTTTGTTTTGGGTTTCTTGTGCACTTTTATAATTTGATAAGTATAAAGACAGAAGTGCGCGCTGTGGCAACTGGTGCATGAAAAGGCGCAACCCGTGCCCCCGGGAAATGAAAAGTAGTTGAGAGAATATAAAACATCAACATAGACAGGGTCACTCCCAGACTGTCACTATTCTCAGCGGCCCTATACCTGCAAGCCCAAATTTGCACTTTTACGTTTTGAATGTCCACAGCTGGAAAATATTTTTTTCATTATTTTGTATTTTATTTACAAACATTATCATAGTCGTTATAGATTAAGTTGGTGGTGGTGGTGAGGGGGGGGGACTAGATTTAGGTTTAGGTTTCAGGGTTTAGGGGGATATAAAGAATAGCGGGAACAATACTGGAAAGTCTGAGGCTCAAGCATTCTCGGGTCTTCCCCTCATCCAATAAAGACCCCCCTCCCAAAAAAACTCAAAAGAACAATAACACTCCCCCCAAAAAAAACAACAAAAAACAATAACTCCAACAAGAAGCACTGGCAGCGCTCAACATAACCGTATGCAGACGCATGCGACCAAGGGAACTTACCGTACCCAAACACGTAGCAAAGAGAGGGCCGAAAGAAAGGAACTTGGCAGATCCAAAAAACACAAACCAAAACAAACCAAACGAAACGAAACAAAACAAAAACAACCCAAAAGAAATTCTTGGACAAGACGAAGCTTACTTGCAGCATCTGGTCAAAGGTCAGTCCCAGGAGGCCGTACACGAGTGTGCTCTCGTCGTTGATGATCGCGATGTTGTACCAGCGGTATTCCTTCATGAGAAAGACGGCGACGTCCGCGAACTGGCCCTGCATGAAGAGGGAGGTGCGCGTCAGGCGCGGGAAGAGCGCCTTGTCGCCGACAATCTCCGTGTTTCCGACAGGGGTGATGACCGGCAGGTTCCAGCTGTTGGCCATGTGGGCCAGGGGCAGCACGGCCTTGCTGCAGCCTGCAACAGCAAGACAGCACGTGCAACGCGGCCAAGGGAAGAGGACTGACCATGGCGTGGATGACTGGAAAATGTCACCATTTTTTCTTTTATTTGTTCCATTTTAAGTTTTTTTCTTTCTGTTTGTTTTTCTCTTTCTCCTTGCTTTTCATTCATTCATTTGTTCGCTCGCTCGCTCGCTCGCTCGCTCGTTCGTTCGTTCGTTCGTTCATTCATTTATTCTTCTTTGTTTTTTATTGCTATCTTATTTTGTCTTTTTTCTTTCTTTGACCGTTTCCTACCACTCTCCAACCGGATCTCTTTGTGGCGCTGTTTTATCTGCTGGTCTAAATGGGCATAGAAAATAGCTTTCTTCGAACAGTTTGTATAGACAGTTGAGACTTTTTATCGCGACACGTGCTTAGGGCATTGCCTGTCGTAGGAAATGAACTCAGCAGAAGGCACAGCTAGGATTTCGATCTTGCAAGGAAATCACATGTCTGAGCACAGTTACAAACGACGTAGGTCTTCTTATTTAGTCTTTGAATTCTTCTTGTTCTGTGTCTACTATTTAGTCTTTGAATTCTTCTTGTTCTGTGTCTACTATGCCTGCCTGCCTGCTTCTCTGTCACAGTGATTAATCTCATTTAGGACAAACTACAACTTTTTTGCGGCGCTTACTTCTACAGAACAGGACTTTTTGACGCTGGTACACTTCGCGATATGTTTACCCATACAGATACAGGCGCACTCCTTCCGAGGACGAAAACGCTCATAATTGTGCACGTACAAAATCTCATTTCCAGCCAGCAAGGAAGGGAACTTCAATGAATTCTAATTCGAAAATTCACCGTTTAGACGAAACAGTCTGCCAGCATGCATTCCTGTTTGTCTGCTCGCATGCTTGGCTGGCTGTCTGTTTTCGTTAGGCGTTTAATTTAAAGAGTGGCAAGAGGTAATTAAACTGCACTCAAAAAGCTGTTGATAGCCACCTACCGAAATATAGGCAGACAGACAGGCAGGCAGAGACAGACAGACAGAAGGGTGCGCCGACAGACAGACAGGCAGACAGACAGACAGGCAGGCAGGCAGGAAGGCAGCCAGACAGACAGACAGACGTATTCAAGTCAGAGTACATGAAAGAGAAACCTGCAGAGTCTACGTTGTTTTCAACTACCCAACATCAGTTTGGAGATAGCAAAATATTCACAGAAATGCTGCCATATTTCAAGAAATCCAGCTTGCGTTTCTAATATTTAAGCTGTAATAAATGCTTTGCGCTTACCAAATCAGAGCATGTATTAAACATCGCGAATGTGCTAGTAAATTGTTCTTGCAAGTTCATAGTATTCTGAATTCAAACATTGTGTATTTTGGGTCTTGGAGTTTACACAAAAACTGCCAGAAATGTGCTCAGACAAATCATGCAGTAGTAGCCATTTATGTTACGCGAAGCACATCGTTAGCCTGCCATGAAAATAATTTGTGTCATTCTTTTCAAACGTGATTGTCTCGCGCACGGGATGGAACAAATCATCAGCTCAAATCAAGCAAACAAACAAAATACAGATGCCAGCCATCAGCAGGGCGCTCCCACTGTGTAAGGAAAAACTGAGCCATGGCTGTCACACGCGACGTCACAATCTCTTTGTCTCCCTGGTCGTCCCGGTCAGAGCTCGTCAGCAAGGGAGGAAGGTTGATGAAATTGTACGGCTGCCAATTTATGGCATTGCACTGGACACAGCTGCCAGGTGAGACTGGCGCCGCGCGTACAGAACGTTCTCGTGTCCGTGTTTCTGTTTGTTTTGAAGGACTTTACGTGACACAGAACTCGCTTCCCTCCTTCCTCCCGCTTTGAAAACAGCAACAGTTTAAGTAGCTATTACAGAGAGGGAGAGCTAATTGGCAGTAAAGGAAGAAAAAAAGGTGGGGGGGGGGTTGAGTGAGGGAAGTAGGAGAAGAGAAGGGAGAAGGTGGGGTGAGGGCAGAACAAAACATGTTTATGCCGCTTATAGTGTGCGTTGCAGGAAGTGTTCCCTAGTACAAACTGAGACGGTCAAGGTAACTTACGTATCACAGACCACGCTCGTGATTAGTAGGGAGCTGTAGTAAGTCATCTTTCACTTATCCACACCACGCCCGCACGCGCGCACACACACACATACACGCGACGCACACAGAAATAAATCTCATGTAGGACGCAATACATTTTAGCAGTTCTTCTACAGCACAGCGCTTTTTTACGCTTTCACACTGTGAATATGCGCGTTTATGCATTCAGGCACCAAACGTACATCTCGCGTTAACGCCGAAGATATACAGGGGTTCCCTCTATGCATAAAACCGTTCATATTAGCGGAAGTACGAAATCTCATTTCAGCCAGCCAAGGGATGGAACTTTAACTCTGATGAATTTAAATTCGAAAATTCACTGTTTGGACGAAAAATATCTTCCCACCTTACTCTGCCAGCAGACATCCTGAATCTAACATCGCGTGCTTGTCCACGTGCTGGCACAATAGAGACGTCAGTACCATCGGTCACCTACATCGCGACCAGGTAAAATCTGAGAACTGTAAAGGTATAGAAATATACTGTCAGTGTCTGCCCAGCTCTGAAAGGCAATTAGGATCGGAAACAATAACTGACACTGTATGAGTCAGAATTTGGTTAGCGTTGTGAAAAGAGTTCATTAGTTTTTTCGATTTCCGCGAGGCAGACAGGCGTTTGATTACAGATGAGACTGGAAATAGGACAGCCGTGTTACGTTTGTCGTCTCTCAGACCCGTCTGCTGGCACCAACAAGAAATGCTTATACTTCATTAGTTCTGGAAGCTGAATGCCTCAGACACATTAGCAACAGATCGCTGGTTTTAAATGGAGAGGGAAAACTGAACTTGGTGATCCCTGACATTTTACTGAAGATTGATCCCCGCCGCGTTAAATTATCATTTACGATGTTCAGTGAGAAAGTCTCTTGTTTCCTTTCATGACAGAACTAGAGTACCGGTCTTTACAAAAGGCCTTTCGTCAAATTATAAAGAAATACACCAGACTGAAGAAGCTATTTCAAGCAACGCTGACAGTTGACAAATATACTGGCTCTGCCATGACTCCCAGCTTTAAATGCTTAAATACAGAATGACATACGTTTAGTTTTTAAGTTTTAGTTATTCAATGGTTTTTGTAGGCCCCTCTCTCCCACCCCATCTCTCTCCCTCCCAAGTCAGTTCCATTATCTTTGGTTATCTTGGTTATTCTTTCATTCAGCATCATTGCGGCCGACTTTAAACATCACTAGGTCTTGAACTGAATGCATGTGTCATCGGGAGGTAGGGAGTAAAACTCAGGTTTTTTTCTGTTTGGGAAAAATTGTCTGTATCTCTGTTGAAAAATAAAGAGCTTTTCTTCAACGTTTCGACATCGGATTGCAAAATTCACGGAAAAGTTTTCTATCAGCATTGTATCAAATGTCCGTTGAGGACGGTCAGAAGAGTTCTTTTAGCGCCCGTCTGATGCGGGGTTCACACAGCTCGACCAAGTCGTATGAAGAAGTAGTCGTAAGGAGCTACCCCAGTCACGTGCCTTGAAGACGTCTTTTAAATTTGATGACGAATGTCTCTCCAGCAAGGTTTTTCTCCCCGAGATTTTGGCGAACGCACGTATTTGTAAAACAATGTTCAGTCCAATAAAAAAATTGAAAACTATTTTGATTCAAGCTGTTGGACTAATTTCTACTGACTGCTTTCGTCCAGCTTGAGCCTTGTAAACGCCACTTTATGCGACTCAGTCGGGGCGTGTTCAACCTACTTAACAAGGAGCTTGAGATGTAACAAACTATCACTGAGCCTGTCTCATCATTACTCCGTTCTCTCTTTCCCCTCTACGCCTCCCCCCAGACAATCCTTTTGCTCTTGTTCTGTTTTATTTCGTTTTTCTGACAACACTCGTCCCAGAGTGAGAAAAAGAAAAAACACACAGCTTATACACATATGTAGGAAACGCCCATAAAAAAGAGTTTCAGAATAGAGGCGGGATTGCGAATACGCTGGTGCTGTGAATCCACATTAAAACACATAAGGCACTGGTTGCAAGTCTTTTATTCTCACGGCAGCCATCGCCAGATTGTTTCACATCCTTATTCTACATCCTTACAAATCAACCAAGAAACTTAGTCAGCAAAAACCCAAGGACACACCCAAAGAAACTATCCGCAATCTGAAGTACAGAAGCAAAACTTGTCAATAACGACTGAGAAATACCCAGTGAACCAGCCCAGACAACGCGACTTCAGACGGAAAATGATAAGCATGTCTAGAACAAACAAGGATCGAAACTACATCAGTACATGTACGTGCTTCGTTTCAGATCGCTCAACTTACCCCTTTGGTTTTTTCCTTTCATACATCGATTCTCTCTCTCTCTCTCTCTCTCACACACACACAAACACAGTCAGTGGGTCCGTCCATCTGAAAGCGTGGTGTCTTTGTGCTTCTCCGCACGTTCACAAAGGCCAGAGGACGTAAGCTGGTTGGCTGGTTATTTAGAGGGACAGTGCTTCCACTTCGCGGTGATTTCGCATTATGAGGGGTTGGGGTATGGGTGGGAGTTGGAGTCCTATTACTATGTCTAAACTATCACTGAAAGAACCATCAGACTGATAGCTGCAGTAGGATGGTCAGTGCGGACAAGCAGTTTAATGTGTGGGAAATGGCCGAATTGAGTTTGCACAATGTTTAACTCCAGGAAATAATCCTTGGCCACACCAGGATTTGAACCAGTTGTCTTCCACCTAGGCTCCGAGGACATAGGCTGGAGGGTTTGTACGATGATAAATCTGAGACCGCCAGGTGCCTCTGTTCTCGGCAAGCGGAATGAGCAAGAGGAAGAGGAAGACAGGCATTATGTGGAGGAAAAGACGACAGTTGTGCCATCCTTGGTAGGAACTGCACTGGGTCGTTGCCCGCTCCTTGATAAGGCAGATCGACACGGCGGATGCACCCAGGTCAAAAGGCAGTCAATGCCTTACGTCACGGCTGAGGCCCATATTCGTTGCTTGAAAGAATACATATATCACCCGCAGGGCTTGAGGAGTTCCGTTTTGTTACTTACTTTCCTCTCCCATATTTTTTTCATTGTGTTGGTTGGTTGGTTCACTTGGTTGGTTGGTTGGTTGGATTGTTGGTTGGATGGTTGGATTGTTGGATGGTTGGTTGGTTGGTTGGTTGGTTGGTTGGTTGGTTGGTTGGTTCGTTCTTGCTTGCTAGCTTCCTTCTTATCTCCAATTGACAGTCCCGACGAACCGACGTACGTAGGAGCAGCGCACGAACTTCATCGCTGTCAAATATTTTAGCGACTTGCGTGATGTGATTGTCGCCGAAAAAGATTCACTCGTTTACCTGGGCCGATGGAGATATCCGCGCCGTTTGTGTAGTACACCTCAGCCCCCAAATCGCCAATGATTTCCTGTCTCGTAGGACAGCCACATCGACAGGGTCAGCCCCCACCTCCCGCCTTTATTTTGCACCGAAGAGCTGAATTAGCAACACGGCGATTGATGACGTCATGTGAGTTTAATAATAGATCATATACTGCACCTGAGCTTCAGCAGTACATATTTCGTGTCCGGTTTTTGCTGACAAATGACGCACGCGCTTCTAAGAAATATTCTGACTGCATGCAGGCGCGCAGGGATTAATCATTAATAAATCGAATTTTTTTCTGCGCTCTGGCGATAAAAGTAAACATCATGCACTCATACAAGCATGATTTTTTATAAAAGGATGAAAGCCTTGAGCCACAGGTGACCCAAGAAAACAAACACGTGGTAAGCAAAAAAAAAAAATAAATAAAAAAAAAAAAATAAAAAAGACAAATCCATTTAGACCTGCTTTCAAAGTTTGACTTGCGTTGTAAATATATGCAACGCGTACGGTTGTCTTGGAATATTAGTAAAACGGACAAGTAGTTGACCAAACGAAGAGAAGGGACAGGAGACAAAAAGAAAGATGAAAGTAAGGAAAGTGGGAGAATCCGGCGTTCACCTGGGCCGATGAAGACATCCACGCCGGTTGTGTAGTACACGTCAGCCGCCACGGCTCCAACCATTTCCGGTCCGCAGGAGCCTGGTCGGAATTCCCACAACAGCTCCATCGTGCCGTTGTACATCGCCTGCGACTGCTCGATGGCCAGTCGGATGGCCGGCCCAGACCGAGGTATGGAGAAGGAAAAGGTCGAGTTGACGTCGGCCACCTCGATGGTGACGATCCTGGCCCTGTAGCGGTCGCTGCCGGCGTGTTTGGACACCCACGACAGCAGAAGACACACCAGGATTCTCTTCGGCAGCCCGCCGCTGACCAGGAGAACGCGCACATGGCGGGCCATTGTCCACCCGGGATGTTTCCTGCAGGAGTCGAAGACAGTGGACAGCTCAGGGGACCTGTCTGGGGAATGTCATGTAGGAGTCGTCAAGTCATTGCTTTCACGTTCTTTCATGACAAGCCGCCTTGCTCATTAGCCAATAAATCCCCTGAAGTCTGGGTTTAGAGATACTGAGGTTTGCTTTTATACACAATTCATGGAAATTAAAATTAACTAATTAATTATGTATATTTTAAATTTGTCTGTATACATTTTGCATACATTTCTGTGTGTATACATAAATGTATAAAGTGCGTCGCCATCGTTAACTGACAAAAATTTTAATTGTTACAAATTTCTTAGGCACTTCAGCGGCGTTCCTATAATGGACATCACTCTTCAGTTGTCTATAACAGCGAAAGGATAGCTTGAAGCTCTTCTTCCTTATAATATATATATAGATGTAAGCCCTATTTTGGGTACTATGCCAGTAACAATCCGATCATCTTCATTTCCGTAAAGGAACGAATTACTGTAGATTATCACCGTGATTAGAAAGGAATTACTGTGCCATTATTTTTAAGTTAAAGACCGCTTTTATTCGGTGGTTGGTGGAGGGAGGGGAGGGAGGAGGGAGATTATATATCAGAACGTGGGAGGCCCAGACTGTGCCGGCAAACGATGAAAATACGCTGCGGAAATGCGCACTCTAAGGTAAATCCAAGAATAACTTTTGTTTGAATTAGCTATCGAACAGTTTCAATATTAGATACATGGTTACTCGAGTGGGGCCACAGGGTCCATCAGCTATCCCACAGGGTTAATCTTGCAGTACGTCAGTCAGTTCTTACACACTATCAGCATTACGGTGCCAGTCGGGTCTCGTAGAGCTACAACTACAGCGTCGATCCAGCATCGGGCAGTGTCAGGACTGCGGTGGCAGTCAAGTCGCTTACAGTGTCGATACTAGATACAGATGCAACATTATACTCAAAACTAAAAGAAATGCAAATTGACACACGGGCAAGGAGCAGTCAAATTTCATGCATTCGGGTACAAGGATAGCAACAAAAGTTAGGTTGACATGAGGTCGCCTGGTCTATTGGGTGGAGGCCTCGATAATGACGTGCCTGG
>SMGT01016053.1:87102-148342 GCA_004794575.1 Lanistes nyassanus
GTGTCCCTTCTGGCGCGCTAAAGTCGGACAGTGGTTTTCGCTTGTGCAGCGTGAACAAAAGCAGCAAGACTAGAACTTTATTTTCGAACAGAGGGCACCACCCACTAGCAACAAAAGCCGGTCCTCGTACGCTCGTTGACCTCAACCGACTCGCGGGCTCCGTTGCGTTCCAGAACATCGGCCATGGACGAGGAAGCGGCGTGACAGCACAAGGCTGTGTGGTGCTAAGGCCCCACGTCGTGCCATACTTCCAGCAGCACGGCAACCCCACCTTTCAGCATGACAGTCCCCGCCCACACACGGCACGACTCACCTCGGCCTTCCTGCAGCAGAACAACGTTCAGCTGATGTCTTGGCCCTTCATGAGCCTACAACTCCACCCAGTCGAAAACCTATGGGACCATCTGCAGAGAGAGCTGAACGCTGTCCAGTCAAGGCCGACAACAGCTCGCCAGCTGGAGCAGGCCGTCAGGCAGATCTGCCCAAACATGCCTATGGTGGTGGTGAACCGTCTGGTGCGCTCCGTGCCCGGCAGGTGCCAGTCATTTGTCAACAACAATGGGGGACACACCCGCTACTGGCTTTGGACTGAATACGGAGGTTTGGGACATTTTGAATGCTTTCTCAGCCTGGCAGATGAACGCACATTGTGCAAAGACTCACTGTACCGAATTTATCGAAAATTGATCGATTCAAACCCGTTTGAATGAAAGGACAAAGTTCAAATAAAATCATCAACCCCCCTCAATTTGCGTTTCTTTTGGTTTTCAGTATAAATAGATATCTACAGTCAAACCCTGTACAGTTTTAATATTAGAATATTAATTAAACTCTCACACTCTGTCAGTACAGAACCATCAGTTAACTTATCGCACAGTGTCATCATTGCAGCGTCGGTATGGCATTACACGGTGTTAACAATGGCGAATTCACTCAATACACAGCGTCAATAGTAACAAGTTCACTACACAGTGTCAGCATCAAAACCCTATCAACTCATCGTCACTGTCAATCCTGAGGCATCACTTAAAATGCAAACATTCTGTTTTGGCAATATCTTCCGTTCATAGATCTGCGAACCAAATTTAACATGTCTAACAAATAAGGACAGAAGAAAGATAAATTTATTCAACTGCAATTCACGTTTCGGGAAATGCAACGAAACTGATTGATAGTGTCTGTAACACTGTGGTGGGCAAGAGCTTAGACACAATTTTATTGTCAGTCTCTATTTCTTAAAGAAAAGCATACAAACATATTTGTTTTTGAGGGAAAGACAAACGTGGTACAAACCACACACGCGCGCGCGCGTTTTTAGTTGGCTGCGTAAGTACTTGCATATATTCGTCAAGAATGAATTATTGCGACTTACCGACCACTGTCCACGAGCCAGAAATTGGTTCCGGCTGATTTTCTGTTCTTACGCCGAATCTAACATATTTTGATTAAGAAAATATACTTTCACACTGTCCGCAAGAGGATGATGAGAAGCTTGGAGACTTTCCGTAACTGGCCCACTGAGACTGAACTTTCCCAAGCAGTAGATGACTTTGCATTGCATATTGAAGAACGGTCTGTCAGCCAATCGGAGACGCCGAAAACAGCACGAGCAGAGATGCGCTAGCGCTGTCCAAGAACTGAGTGTTACACCTTGCGGCCCGCTTACTTTTGGCGGTGGCTACATCACGATCGAGGTAGGAGGCAGCAAACTGGTCTTGCTGAACTGCTATCGATCTGTTCGTGTATCACTTCGCAGGGAACCGAGACAGGAGCCCTTAACTCACCTGTTGTCGAAAAAGATTGGCTGCATGTAGTCTGTTCATGTCCGACGCAACAATTTGTGAGAATGCAAATTTTTCATTTGTGTTGTGTATTATTTTGTGCTCGATTAAAAATATCTGCACAGTTGAGTTTCTGAGGTGTGAAGACAGCAATCTGCACAACTAGTCTTAATGACTGTTTCGAATGTCGGCATTATGAAAGCGATAAACGCGAATATGTAAATATTGGTTATAGATGTGTACGTGCCGAAAGCCCTTCGGAAGGGGTTTTCTCGGAACAGATTCGTAGAGCACGATAATCTGACGTGTTCATCTCACATATCTAATAATTATTTTCTCTCCTCATCTTTGCTCAGAATATCCACTTACATATATAATTGTTCCCTCGTGCGTGTGGAGTGCTGAGGAGACCAAAGGCAAGGAAACAGCACTCACTTTGTCCATGTGCACTTTAATATGCGGCAAGAGATACAGCTTTAAAAAATGGTTGGTAAACATTGTCAGGGGGCGTGGCCAGGATCACTCAATGCTTTCATCACGCACGTTCTGCCAGAGGCTGATGCAGACAAGTTCTACGTCACGAAGCCCACCTCCTCCCCCCTTCCGCCCACAGCTTATACCCGGCTGGCTTTGCTCTTTTGTCTCAAAATTTGGTCTTCTAGACTGTCAACAGGTCGCATGGTTCGATCAATATCTCGAACTCCTGGGATCGTCTTTCGCCTGGAACCGCAAGCGTACACCCAACAAGTTACCGACTACGCCGTACTGGAAGGTCAGCACAGACGACTGATATAGGGATGAGGGGACAAAATCTTGCGTTGCCCTTGTTCTACCAGCTGGCGATTAAAACGGCACTCATGCTGTCCTTTCCAAATTTCTGCCCAGTATCTCGAGAGCTGGTGATTTGCTTCCGTTCACTGTCCGTGGTATGTGCAAGACGTCGGCTGGCTGTTCAAATTATTTGGTTTTAAGCCAAACTACTGTTAAAATGTTCCACAAATTCACTGATGGAGAATAAAGTAGTTGAGAACGCAGAACCAGAATTTAAAACATCGTCAGCAGTTCTAGTTCAGCTTAAGAAAATCTGGGGTTGCGTTGAGCAAGTTACCACAAAAGTTACGGCGTACAGTTGCCCTGTAGGCCCGAGTTTTTCCTGCCCTTGATCGGCTTGGGCATGTCCTGTGCTACTTGGAGATTATTCACTTGCGCCTACATCATGCTCGCGCTGTGCCAATTTGCACCTTAAAATAACATGGCTGGCTCCCCCAACCCCTCTGCTTTTTAGCATTTTGCAAGGCCAGCCATTCAAACACAGTCCAACCTGATTGAATAAGACAAACAGAACACGACTCAGTTCATCACGTTTTCTTGACTTTGACAAAACCTGCTGTAGATGAGAAATACTTCTGGTTTGCCTCAAAGGCTTTCTTTTCTGCAGCTTGTGGATTGACAATTTCCAAGCCCTGCACAAACCACACCAGACACACGATTAGACAGCAGTACATAAGAGGCAGATATGGAAAAAGGATCCACTCAGTCAATGGCAACTACAACTTAATCCTTACCAGATACATGGGGGAGGGGAGTGGGGGTATTCTTACGCTCTTCTGTATTCATGTACATGCATTTTTTTTGCATTCACCAAAGGTTACCTGCTGATGCACCAACCAGGCCACCAAGCTTATCGAATGTTTTTTGTTTTTTTTTTGTATAGTAAGCACTGTTGCAAAGGAAAAGCAATTAGATTTTATTGTCTTTGAGAAAAAAAATCTCCACAACACAAGAGATGCAGCTACTCCCATCCATCACTCAGTACACACATGGACATGAACTACTCCCATCCATCACTCAGTACACACATGGACATGAACTACTCCCATCCATCACTCAGTACACACATGGACATGAATGTGTATTCAAGCACTGACCTGTAAGGGTGTAAAAGCAACACTGGAGGCTGTACCAGCCACATGCTTTTTGACTGTCGTGCTTCCACCCCATGTCTGGTTCTGTTTGCTGAGCTTTTGCTGTGCAAAAAAAAATCCATCAAAAACATCAGGCTGTGCTGGCGCATAATGTCCAGTTCTATTTGCTGAGGTTTTGTTGTACAAAACCACACCAACAGTAGCAAAAAACATCAGGTCGTGCTAACTGCTTCAGATATCAGAGGAAGAAGTTCACAAGCATAAGAAACTATAGTTTGATGACTTTAATTTATTCTAATAAAATGTAGGTCTGACTTTTTGAGGCATACCTGCAAAGTCTTTGAGATGCGAGCCTTTGTCTTGGAGTCAACAGGTGGTCCACGCACTTTTCCTGAATTGGATTTACCCAGAGATCCCAGCGTGAAGCCCAAGTCTTCTTGGTAGGCATCGTCCTCAATCTACAGGAAGACAGAAGCACAAAAGATAAAAAGATAAAAAGAACTCATAAATCTACTGATCTTCTCCTTACCTTTTACCAGAATGGTTTTAAAAAAACTATTTAAGAGGCTGCGGTGGTACTTGGCTGTTTGTGTGATAGTCTACCTCTGATTTTAACTTTAAATGATTATTTTTAATTGTAATTAAGCTGAAGAGAACTTCACTGACTGAAGTGGCTGTTTTCACCAAAAGGTAGGCTAAACATACTGAAAGTGTCCAGTAATTTACTCCCAACAGCAAGTTAAAAACACTTAAGTTAAAGTCATTTTCCAGATGCAAGTAATTTACTCCCAACAGCAAGTGAGAGTTAGATTAAGCGGTTGCTCGCCAATATCTAGTATGAAGAAAAGCACACTTCAGGGCTGCTGGTTGCAAAAGACAGAACCTTTGCATCTTGTACTGCAACCTGTGCGCTACCATGGAAATCGTATAAAAGTATCCATTACACAAACCAGCCAAGTACTACACATTACCACATTTGGTCAGTAAAAGTGCACCTTATTTCATGAGAATAAAAACACAAACAAGATTCCAGACAATTTGAGATATATAATTTAAAGATATCTGATGAAGACTTGTACTGTCATGTTCAGAACAGCATGCAGGTGCAGTTGTTTCCCATAGCTCAACACCTCTCCACCCCTAAAGTTAAGGTTTGAATTCTTCAAAATTCACACATGGAAAAAACTATGCACATACCATGGTGCAAGGTACAGAAGAGATGTTTCCAGCTTAAGTTTACCAAGATGAATACGAGTCATACAGTTTTCAAGCTTTGTACAGAGGAGATGTTTCCAGCTTAAGTTTACCAACATGAATACGAGTCATACAGGTCTCAAGCTTACCTCTCCAAAGTTCATTCTGTTGGCCTGTTTTCTTAATTCTGTCAACCCAAGTCGTTCTTTCATTTTCCTTGCTCTGCAATTTAAAAAAGAAACAGCGCTGTTGGTTACTGATAACAATAAGGTCAACAGACACAGAAAGTCCCAAAGAAGAGATCATAACAATTAATACTGAAGAAACTGAAAACAGTTCCTCTCCCCATTTCCTGAAAATTTCCTTGTGGCAGTCCGAGATTATTGCTCCTATATAATGAGATGCATAACTGTTTATAATCCTGGAAATAATGAGACGCATAACCGATTATAATCCTGGTAAAAGACCAAAAACGAAAAACACACACCTTCTGCCACCTCGCTTTTTGCGTGGCTGGTCGATTGGCGCATGCAGTGGTTTGACTGTTTTAACAGGAGGTGGCTCCTGCCATTTGTCGAATTTGCCTTCCACCTCTGTCCGCAGGTCCATTCCAACTTTACCTGTCACACTTTCATGGAAGCTGTCCACGCGGGCGGCCAGTGCACACTTGGAAGCTACAAGACGAGCTGCTTTGCGACGCAAGTCCTATCAGGAATATTAGAAAACTGTTGAGCACACTTACATGTGGTACGAAAATTCCACCTTACGCATGTTATCCACCACGTTTGACTACTTAATACGAATAGCAACAACAGCCAATCGTTTATCTTCAAACTCCATTCACATACTCACAGGAGGCATCTTCTGTACGGATTCACTGTAGTAAATGAAGCCGGTGTGAGGCAAGATGGCGGTCGTTGAAAAACCAGACAGGGTGCGCTTTTGTGCCCCTAGTAGCAGCACATTGCAGGCTGGCATCTTAGACAGGTTAGTCAAGCCACCGGCAACTCCTAGAAAATTATGATGCCATGTACAGTCAGTCACCGTGATTTCATGGTGGTCCTGCCAAACACTGACATCCGCTCTTCTCTGTTCAAGCGCTTGTGCCAGGAAATGTGGACCCCACCCTACCACACCGAAACCCCCCCTCCAACAGTAACCAAGTGCAAGAGATGTGCTTTCATAAATCCCCCAAAAACTGCTTGTCAAATGGTCTTAAAAATATAAATATACGCTGGCAAAACACAAATAAAAAACCGAAACAAACCAAAAATCAGCAACAATAAAACCCCCCATTCCATCAGATCTGTTCTTGACAAAAGAAAAATGTCTAGGAAACACCAATGATGAGTATGTCATTTCTTGTGTCTTTCTGCAGGAAAAGGCAATGCCTTATAAGCATTTCAGCAAGCCTTGAGCAAAGTACCCCTTTCCACTCACTGGCTTTTTCAGGTCTTGCGACATGGGTCAGCAGGCCGGCATTCATGGGCAAGGCTTCCAAACAGTGTCGACATTGTCATGTGCGAACCAACTTTTACAGCGCATGTGGTTGATTACAATGAAAAGATTTCCTGACTCCTGAAGTTAACGACATATTTCTGCATTCTTATTACTGAAATCATTTTAGTAGTCATCACTGCAGTTGGTTAGGTATCATGGTCACCTGGGTAACCAAACCTGCTTCTTTATTGTACAAAGACACTGATGTGAAAAGTCTGGTCACACACATGCTTACCCATCAGTTTAGCAGCGACAGAAGCACTGACGAGGACGGAAAGATTTGGGGCAATGAAGGTCATTCTTGATTCAACGTACTCGAAGATCTCCTTCTTGGAGTCACTGAGTTTTATTGCCTACACAAATAACCCAGCACTCAATGAGTTTTACTGCCTACTCAGACAAAATAACCAAGCACTCACAAGTTTTACTGCCTACACAGACAAAATATTGAGAAGATCCATTGTTCAGCTGACCTTGCATATGGCATCCATTTTTTTTCTCTTTTCACTCACCAAACGTGTTAATTGAAAGTGTTGATAAAGAAGCCTTGATTTTAAACAGCTTTGACAGGACACAAACATAATCTTGCAAACCCGCAGTGTATATAGTCTTCTATTTCCTCTCTACTGAGCCTGCAGGAAAGCGAGAGATTTCCCACGAAATAAAACTAACTGCATCTACTTACCATATCACAAGCTTCTGTGACAGTATGCAAGTCTTCTTCCGACAGCTCTGTGCTGCAGCATACAATGCAGATGGAATGAAAGAACAATGGACCATTATGCAAATTTCAGGAAGCAACTGTTAACTAATTTTAATCTTTCTTTAGATCCACTTTATGTAATGGACATACCCCATTAAAGTACATTTACTACAGCTCAGCCAGCAAGATATCATTAAAGCACAGGGCTCCATGGATGGTGAGAAGAGAGATAGACCTTGGTGAGACATCACTGATCTATGTCATCTTGCGGGAATTTTACCGCAGGATGTTTAGAATATTTTCATTTTCATAAAGAGGTGTCAAAAAGCAAACACCCTACCCCTGTGTGGTTGATGCTGTAACACTGACAACCATGATGGTGGCTGGGGTAAGAATATTCTGAAGCACTTCATTGTTCTTGGATCTTTCCAGAATTGAATTTCCCAGTTCCTGCACATTAAGAAAAAGAAGAAAAAAATTTAGACCATTCAAGTGCTGCTCTTTGTTTTTCTTTTGGATGCTGCTATTTTTGATTACTGAGCAAAGCTGGTAAGAGATTAAAAAAAAGTACTCCTGCTTTCTGTTCGATGCATCCCGGGGTGACAGTGGTCAAATTTATGAAAAATAACAAAACTTAACAGAACTTAAATTTAAATTCACAATTTTTTTTATCATCCCATTCCATGCTGGTTTCACTTTAGATCCTTCTGTTCGATGAAATCCATGACAATGCACAGACAGCTCACAATTTTAACTACATCATCCAAAGGTGGTGGTGGAGATGCTATGCAAAAAATATATGTAGTGCTGCTGTCTATGAAAATGCTCAAGTTCTAGTCTTTTCTCACCTTAACTGTGCAGATATATTCAATAGCAGTTGGCACAAGAGACTCAAGCTCTGGAAATCTCTTGCTGTAGATATCTTTCACAAACTGGTGAATGACATCTGCAATAGTGATCAACGATTACATTCAAACCCATAATGCAATCATTTGCAAAAGTTCTGGCAGGACTTCATTTTAATTAGGTGGTGGGCAGACAGGAAAAAGAAAAGGAAAAAAGAAACTCTCCCAACTTCCACCAAGAAAAACTGACAGCATGGTTTAGGTCTCCACTTTGTGCTGATGTAAGACATTTACGCTTGTAACTGTACACACATTTTCACTGGATCACAAAACTCTTAAGTGTGTTTCATAGGGGCAAGCAGCGAGGTATGTGCATGTGAGTAGGGAGTTTTATGATGCCCACTCGCAGTGAGTTACATGAGATGCTGGCAAGGTGGAATGGAAGAAGCTCTTGCACTAAATAACGATCATGTTTGATGAAAATTTGTTCTTGTTAGTTGCGATTGATGAAAGATTTTGCTGCCCAGTAGGCCCTAGCTTTCCTTGTGCTTGTAAAACATGCTTTTGTGAAGTTTTCTGTTATAAATGAAGCAAAACGAGGGTTACTTCGGATCTCACTAAACAGTGACTCATTACATCTCATGCTCACACTCCC
Source organism: Lanistes nyassanus (assembly GCA_004794575.1). Lineage (NCBI taxonomy): Eukaryota > Metazoa > Mollusca > Gastropoda > Architaenioglossa > Ampullariidae > Lanistes > Lanistes nyassanus. The sequence goes on from SMGT01016053.1 coordinate 95,706, forward strand.
CACTCAGCCACCCCTCTAGGAGATGGTCTCAATTGCAAACGAAAAAAGTATGTCTTACTGATTTCATTGTCTATTTCCACAGTCATATTGTTTGCATCCACGATTAGTCTGTATTCTGGATCTGCTTCCACTGGTCCAGCAACTGAAAGGAAATATCCAATTTTTCTTACTGCAACTAACACAACGAGTGGTAAACAAGTAAAATATACAGCTTCTGACAGTTACCATTATAAGACTGGCTAAGATCAAACAAAACTAACTGAATTATAAATAAAGTTAAAAAACTAAATACTGAAAAATAGTCATACTGGCTTCTCGTCTGGAATGCGACGAGTACTGCTTGATACTTGCCATAATTTGTGCAAGCTGAAATAGAAACATAGTTATTTTTCATAAGACATAGATGTTATTACAATTAACACAAACAAACAACAATATGCACAACAAGAAATAATTCACACCTATTTTCTGTTTTCTTATTCTTACATTGTTACAATGTAACTTCCTGAGATATAAATGCCAAGAGAAAGGAAGAAGTGATAAACAACATTTACTAGTAAATTAGTAAAATATTTATGTTGAACAGAAACAATGAAACTGAATTTTGCTTGAACACGTAACACTAAGAAGACCAAAATATCTGCAGGTGAATGGCAAAGCCAAACGTTTCCTTCCATTAAAAATTTCAAGGGCAAAACCAATACAGATTACCATACACTGTATGATACAGTTATACCTGAACACATGAAGATAAACAAAATATTCCAAATCTGAATCTAAATCAGTAACTGACCTCTCTGCTGTCAAGCAGCTTGGCTACATTGCGCACAGTATTAGCAGGCTTTGCAGTGGTGACAGTTTCATCGTCTATATCTGCCACCTCTGCTTCCATGTCCTCATCGGACTGTTCCACCTCCTCCCCTCCCTCTTCCAGATCAGCGAGAAGTTCATCTGCTAGTGACATGGTGCTTTATCTCTCCTGAAACATCACAAAACAGACAAAGTAACAAGTGAAAGAACTAAAGTCATCTTCGCTACCAATCCTACAACAATGCTGGTGTGTAAGTACTGTTACATACTAACATAGTACTAAGGACTTGAGAAGTCGTCCACCAGTGGCGTTCATTCTATTATCTGCATGAGTTTTGTGCGAGCCGTGCGCTGGCGGTGTACATTCTCTTATCCGCATGACTAGCTGTTACTGTACTGTTATGATGCCAAAATTAGACATAAATGTTTGTCAAGTTTGTTTCAAATTTTGTGGGTGGCCTGTAAAGTGACTCCCCAAATTGGTTCTATAACGATTAGAAGCAGCTTCTTATTATATATTATAATGAACGTCTTTTGGTCGAGTCAGCTGAGTGTTTAAGTGGGTGGAGAGAGCTGTAGACTGTACAGGGGCCTTAAAATCAATGGTTGTGGTTTGAATCTCATGTCTGTACCACCCTTTTTCCCCCCATCTCCCACAGTTCAAGTCATTTTACTAGACCTGTAAAGGCAGCGACTGCCTTGAAATTATTACTTCATAAATAATTTTTCATTATAACACCTCACGTGCTTCGGTCATCGATTGCAACTGTTAGGGTCATTCTCCTGCCTTGCAGCCAACGCGCCACATCTACTGCAGATAAGTCTTTTTAATTTTCGCTTTTTCGTCATTTTGTTGTGTCGTCCTGATGAAGGGGTAGTGCCCCGAAACATGTAGATTGTCTTCGTCTTTGTCCCTTTTCTAGCTTAGTACAGTTCCCTTGTTTTACATTTAATTTGGGCTTATCCTCCAAGCGGCAGTCACTTGTTTTTCTTTTATAACTGTTAGTGTTAGCTACACAAGTCGAGCGGATAGAAAAAGTCCAAAAGTCCACGACCAGTCGTGCGGATAGAAGAACACGCCCCGAAAGCGCACCACCTGGAGTCATGCGAAGGCACGACGAAAACGCACGACTAGTAAGTAGTAGTGCGGATAAGGTCGGCCTAGTAATACTAGTAGTAGTACTAAAACTGCTGGTACTGACTACTTCTAGTTCAGTAGGAGTGAAACTATTAGTATCATTCATGACAATATGAATAACTTCTAAGATGGGATGTGAGGACAAAGGCAAGCAGAATACTTCTGTGGTGGTCTTTGTTAACGCTATTGCTATCATTACACAACAAAAAGAAAAACAACTATCTGACCGACGCTGCGACTACGAAAACGAAAGCGACAGCAAGCGCTTTATTGTACACCGAATTTTTTGTATAAACTATATTTACGCACAGAGAATGATCTTGCCTGGGCAGTGGAGTCAAAAAATGTGAAAGTTAATTTGCTAAGATTATACTGTAACAACGTGAACGAAAACAACGTACGCAGTGAAACCTTAGAACCTACCGCTCACAAAACTCGATCAACTAGGCGCACAGGAAATGGTTTATCCAGTAACCGGAAGTCGTAGATTTTACTAGCCATAGATCCACTTCCGTTTGCTATCACTACTGTAACATTTTTTCTTGGTTCGTAGGGCAGCATCAAAAGATATCCATCTCTATAAAGACTGAGAAGACATTTTTGAGTTGTTTTATTAAAATAGGAACCGTTGACTTTGGTATTTGTCAAGTGAAATTGTGACGATCCTGAAAGTGTTCAATTATACCAAATGAGTACTTTGGGTAGGGATTTTTTGTAAAAAAGGAAAATAATCTTAAAAGGTTTAGGAATATAGTGTCAATCAAAAGCACATCTGTTCAAATTGAGATTACTGGCGGTTGACTAAAACAAGGGACTTCAGCAACAGTGTCATGTAATAAGTCGACGCAGAGGTTGCCTCCCTTAGTTACCACACTACAGTATTTCTCAGTGTCCTCACACGCACGGGATAAATAATATCGTCTACATAAATAGTTGAAAGCTATAAAATATAAAAAAATTAGGAATGCACAAAGATTTTAGCGCTTGCATACTTACTTATACTAAGATTTGTAGTTATTATTAGTCCGCTCTTCGTCATTATCGCTAACAGTCTAATGTATACATATTTCAATACTCTTTGAACTTAACAGACGACAAACACAATGGCAGGTTCTCTCTCTCCTCTTCAAGCCTGCAATTCCATATGCTCAATCTCTACTCCGAGCTCCTTTCTTTCTTTTCCTCGTCAGCTGTTGCTGCATATGTGACGCATAAAACTATAAACATTACAATAAAGTCAGTGCCTAAATAGTGAAGTATTCTAGTCTTTATTTGGTGAAACCAAACGTTATTTTTCTATTTGTTAAAGCAGTCTATTAGTTAGATTAACTAAACGCCTGAAAAACAGTTTTTTAACTGAAAAAAAATCATGTGTACATTGTTAGATTTTCAGAAACATTCAAAGGACACTGTAATAGGAGATGGGAGAAAAAACAAGCTTTATCCTGCCTTGACGAACTTAGACAAAAATGTAAACTTTAAAAACACATAAGACATTCATACGGTAGTGCACCATGCACGCACACATGTAAGCATACTCTGAGCACTTACACAGGGAGACCCAGAATTTATAAATATACATTTTTTAAAATGAAGCAGAAAAAGGATACACGTCAGTAGGCGAATCTTGTCAAAGTTTGGATGATAACATGTCGACCAAGCTGGAACGTCAAGTAAGTTTGATCTCTGGAAGGTGGGGGATGTTTGGTGGTGGTGGTGGTGGGGGGTTGGTTGGTGGGGTGGGTGGGGGTGCTTGGAAGACTCGCTAATCTCAGCCTCTTTCAAAAAACGCCAGGAAAGTGGCATCGTTATACAGCAATAAATCAAGTTCATTACTGTCTGCGACACTGGCGGACGAGAAGTAGCAGAGAAAATGGCGGGACTGCTTTGCCTGAAATGGACGGAGCTGATGGAGTGGACAGGACCTTTCCCCGCGCACATGCCGGCCGTCTTTGGAATCTAATCAGCTGTAACTAATAACTATCAGAGCGAAGTGGTATGCAGTGTCCATGCTGATGTGGTCGCAGTCTTCTAAAAATGGCCTCACTCACATGACAGTCAGTATAATCTAATAACTGGGCTTTTTACTCTCAAGATTTCGACAACAGATATTCTTCCCAAAACAAAATTCTTCAAGTTTCATCCATTCTCGTAAGCTTTCACAAATAAAGTTTAGTCAAGTGGCGACGTTTGAAACCTTAAAGCAAATGTCAGAGGGGAGGATAGGACGGAATCTCAGGGTTTGTTTGGTGTCATGAACCAGTTCTTTTCTGATGTCGATATAAGCCTTGTCGTTAAAATTAGGGAACCTTTTTTAAATTAAAAAAAAAATTCAAAGAAATTAAAGGAATAAAGTGAGCACTGCCACAGGAAGCCCCAGGAAATGAACAACATGGACAAAGAAACCCTCGCCAACCGTTTCCTCACGGCTTCCAAACACAGAAGACCGCAAGGAACACAGTGTGAGCTCCCTAAGGGACAGTGAAGCTGGCGGCTTTAACCTTCAGAAATACCGTAGCAGTGGCAAGGAAAATTAATGAGAATGCGATTTAAAAAGAAACTAAAAAGCCCCGACATCTCATTATTCAGCTGGTCTCACGTCTAGCGATTGAAAGAGACACTGCATGACGCAAATGTACTCTGATCTTTGGTCCGGGCTCAGCTGTAGTGCCCCTTCTGACGTATTTCTCTATTTGTTGACTGTCTCGGATTGGCTGTGATATTTGAGCCTGTATAATAAATTATCTCCGCTTGTTTACGCATATCAAGACCTTAATACTTTATCTGATTAATTATTCCCAAACACGTTAATTACGGCTTCGGAAAACCAATAAAACTAACCCGATGCCGGCCAGCAGTAACGTCAGAGACTGCCTGACCTCTACTCTAAAGTAGATATAATTCATTGGAGGAAACATTTATTTGCATGCACATGTGTACTGCCTACACAGACTGACACTTTATTTCATTTTCCTGAAGACCCGTAAAGAAGCGTCAGGACATCGCTTCTAGTTTGGTTTTCTGTCTGACTAACGTCGACATAGGTTTTGCCTTTTGTCTTAAATTGTCGTATGTCTACACTGAACTTTAGTACGTTCTTTTTACTTTTTAGCTGAAAAGCGGGGGCGATGGGAGGGAATTAAGGAATGGTCTGGAATAGTCAGGGTGTCATTACTCTTGTTTGCTATGCCTTTGATATTGCTGTTATATTGCTTAGTGTTTTCCCCTACCATAGCGGTAACATCTGGTTGCTAGCTTAAAGAGGAGCGTGATCGAGTTCCAGTGCCGTGTCCTATGCAAAGTACTTTCTGTTCACGTGACACCCGTTTACAGGGCTGGCCATTGGGAGTTTTCTCCAGGAACTCCGCTTTCCTCTCGCTACCTAATCCCTGTCCTCCTTAACCACTTTCTCCCTTCTTTTCCCCGTCACGATAGAGTCTGACTAGTGGTCACGTTAACAGTAAAAAAACACAGACATCAAACTTTTAATATTAACGAGTTCTCAATTTTGCTTTAAAAAACTTTTCCCTATCTCTTACAGAACTCTCTGTTTGTTAATGTTTGATCGTTTGCTTAATTATCACAGAAACACATGCCCAGAATGTTTTGGTTTCTTCACCAGCGTGTCTGTATAATATTGTTTGAAAGTTTCACTTATTTCTAAAATAATGATTAATAGTTCACTGTATGCATTGTTCGGTATAGGGTCTGAAGGAGAAATATTGATTTCAAATGACATACTAATTTCTGTGTAAAGTATACTTGCAGCTTTGAGAACGAAAAATCAAGTAGTCATTTTTATACGTCGCTGACCAGCAGTCGCTGACAAGACAGTCACTGACCAGTCCAGTCTGATGCCATCTATCCTTTTCCTCTGCTGCTCATTAACTCGTCGCCTGACCTTGGGTAAAGTTCTCGATCACGATCGTATCGTGCCTTTTCAGGGGAATAAACTGCAGGCCAGGCCCAAAAGTCAGACTGTCGGCGTTTAAGAAAGCGTGACCTTTTCACACCCACCGTTCCCCCTCTCTTTCTCCCACCCCTCTGTGTGTGTGTCTCTCTCTCTCTGTCAGGCCATCTCGATCCCGGGAGGGTAAAGTAATGAGGTTAATTACAGTTCCAATGTAGGTCAGTTGCCGTTTCGATGACTTCGATTTTCAGCTTACATCGCTTGGACCTTTAAAAAAAATACAACAGCTGTATACTTTTCTTCCCTCTAGACTGGTGCTTCCCAGTATAAACCGATGGACTGCACGCAATGCTGTGTCTGTTAACTACAGGCAGTATAAGTTAATGTGTGTAGGGGCACCATTTTTTTGTCCTTAAAAATGCCTTACTTGATTACAATATTTACAATCTCAAATTGCCCAGCGATCTTCGAATGAATTATAGATCTGTAATGATGTCTTTTCTTTTTAACCCTCTTCAGTTTTTTTGTTTGTTTAATCAAGATCTATTTTTGCCATGACCCCAAATATGCTTTCACACACGCACACGCATCGTAGCCTTGCACACACAAAACAACCCAAGTATACAATGCATTAACTCCAGAGTTAATGTCAGATATAGGCCTACGTATTTCCCTGCACTCTGAGTAAAGGTTCATTTTCTGGCAGCAGACCCAATTTATGGACTTCGTGAGATCAACGTAATCAGCAGAGATATACATGACAGGGACAGGCAAACAGTCAAGCAGGTAAATAAAAACAAAAACAGACGGCGCTTAGTAACACAGCGTCGTCCTTCAGCTGGACGAATGTAAACAGGGGGAGGTTGCTCTCCCTTTCCTCTATCCCCAGCAAAGCGTGGTCCTGTGCGCGGTTGTGAAACTACCTTGTTGAAAGACACTAGACTCCACAGAGAAGACAGAGCCCACGTGCTGATGTATTTAAACAAAACGTTACGTGTTTCTGTGGAACATGTCATAACAGCCAGTTCTGGTAGCAGACATGATTTGGTACCTTTAGCTGTGTCGTGAAGTGTAGCCTGCAAAGAATTTGTGTTATCTGACAAATCCGTCTGGCGACGTTGGATAGATGAGTATCAGTCACCAAGCCAGTAATTGCAGCCACCGTACTTTCCAGGACAAAAGACAGAAGGGGCACAGATATGTACATGATCTATGTCTCACAGCGGAGCTGATGAAATTTGCGTCAGCAAATGGGATTGCGTCACAAGCTGGCGTATTCAGAATAAGCACTCCCGGGGCTAGGGGGATTGAAACTGTGATCTGGGAAAAAAAGGCTGGAGTAATGGCCGCCAAAAGCCGTTGGCATACGTGAGCGACGGCCCCAAACAGATGAAAATCTTACAACGCAAAACAAACAAACAAACAACAAAAACATCCTCCCCCCAAAAATTTTGCTTCATGTATACGACGCGACTCTCTTTCTCTCTCTTTTTCTCTCTCTTTGTCTGGCTATCTGTCTCTCTGTCTATACCTCCGTCAGTCCGTCGTCCGTCCATCGATCAACTCATTTTTCTGTTCATCCTTCGTCGATCTTTGCTTATAGCCTCTCTGCTTGCTGCACATGCTCGTGACCGATTGCTGTGTCTATTTACTCGAACCTCGATATCTCGTGAGTATTACGTGTGAGAAAAGATTGGGCATAACGAAGATCAAGGAGTAAAATCTAGCAACCCCCCCCCCTCTTCTTGTGGTTACTGCATGCTGCTGCCTTTTTTGTTCTTATTAACTTCGCCTTCGAAGAGCCAGTCGATTGATGATCTGCTTACAGGCAAGAACTTCCAAGCTCACAATTTAAAAAGAAAAATATGATTATTTGATGGCCTGATGAAATGAAACCCTTAAACAGCGCCCCCCCCCCACTGCAATAAAAGATGGTAAGAACGAAGAAGGATAGAAGAGAAGTATGGTAGAAATGGGGAGGGAGAGATGGGATGGGATTTTTGGGAGGGGGAGTGCTAAATTAAATGTATCATGTCTTATAAGAGATGTCATATCTCTTTTTCTTTCAGAGGGGAAAAAATACCAAAGAGTGGGAAAGCTCAGAAGAGAGTTTTTGAGGTGTCCAGCAGACCATGGCCATCACGGACGAGAGTGAACTTTCCCAGAGTACATCAAGAGAGGAAGTGGCGTCCACGCGCGATGTTTCCTTAAAGGATTCTGACCGCTGCTAACGTCCTCCCCACTCAATCTCCAATCAATAGTCCTCTCCAGATCCCGAGCAAAGAGCTGAAAATCAGCAACGCCTACATTGCTTGGCTATCTTGATTGCTTATCAATGACTTCATAAGAACGCTTGTGGTTAAACTGGGTAGCTGCGGTAATCCAGTAAGGACCGAAGAGTAATGACGACCCACGCCGAAGTTGTCCACAATTTGCAGATTTGCGAGAAACATTTTGACAGGCGAGCACAATTTATGACCCCTGCTGCTTACGGCGAGCGGCCCGGATCCCAATGTGCAGCTGTGATAAAGTCATGACTTCGATGTATGTCATCATAAGAGAGCGAAAGTTATTGACCCGGCAAGTCCAAAGACGGCGATAAAACAAATTGAATTTTTATCGCGCGAAGTCATCTACACCATCCATAGCGGCGTGCTGTACGTAATTTTGGTCTGCCGTGCACAAACAGGCTTCGGGAAGAAGGCAGTTCCAGGGGCGACATCGCGAGGAGATCGGGACATAGCTCACGTCTCGACTAAGTTACGTGCCCCTATAAAAGGTACGCGGCGAGAGATATAAAGTGAAAGCCCTACGATGAATATCTTTGGAAGGAGAGCACTTTACGTATCCAAACATTCCCGGAGGCTTTTTACTGTTAGAAAAGAAAATGGTTTGACTTTCACTGCGCATAGGCTGGAGAGTATTCTAGAACAGTCCTCGCCGCATAAGTGTAACTATTTGGTTGCCCGGAAAAAGTGCACTTATAGCCGGGAGTTACAATTGACAGGAGTCGACTATTTCGCACCTAGCAGTACCGTACGTGTGCATCTATAGGAAGATAGATACAAGTACAAAAAAGAAGAGAGTATGCTTAGGAAAAAAAAGCATATTGAAGTTTACAGTCTTTTTTCTTCAAAACAGAAGTCTGTAATTACTGACGAGCTGAGTCTGTAAAACCTTTTATTGCTGACTGGCGCTCAGTCTGTGAAACCTTCTGGGTCAGAGCTGTTTCCAGTGTAGCCACAGTGTCCTACAGCTTGTTGATGACTTGCTGCTGACTGAAGTTCCTGATGGTGTTCATTGCCAGCATTGCGTCCTGTAATTTTATGAGTCATTTCTTCCTGTTCCTCCCCCACCTTCTCTTTTCCCTTTCTTTTCTGTCTTCTAGCCAATGGCTCTGCTAAACGTTCCTCGTTAGTAAGAGGTAGCCGTGGCCTCCTCTCTGTCGTGATTTTGTCGAGTGCCCCGATGTCATGTCTGGTCACAGCGTCACAGCGTCACAGAACATGACATCAGAGAGCGGTTTGGTCACAGCGTCACAGAACATGACATCAGAGAGCGGATTGGTCACAGTGTCACAGAACATGACATCAGAGAGCGGATTGGTCACAGTGTCACAGAACACGACATCAGAGAGCGGATTGATCACAGCGTCACAGAACATGACATCAGAGAGCGGATCCTGAAGCGTGCTTGAAGGAATCCTTCCTTCTTGAAACAGTCTGCTACTGTTTGCTGGCAACACTTTTTAACTATCAAGGTTGCGCTTATCCGAACCATATCTATAGGAAATATTCCGTAACCTGAAAAACGTTGCACTTACACCGCTGCAAATACATTCGTTCAGAATTATGTGCGTCTTCTTTGTAGATACACGGTGAATCCTAAATCATTACATATAAAAATATCGTGCTACTAAATTACTCAAAACTGCATTTGCTAAATAAGACATTCCCGACAAATTGCTCTTCTTCTTAGCTTAATCGCTCTCGAGAGGATCGTCACACGCTCCCTGATGTAATTTTTTGTTTGGGTACTGCAAACGTTAGAAACCGATGCGTGGCATAAAATAATCTCCCCTATGTGTTATTCCTCCCATCTAAATTGTTTATTGCATTTTCAAATGTCATCTTCCGTCCCAGAGTGCTTGGATTCCACTCAATTTTCTGCGAAAAGCCAGCAGATTTACATTTCATTTTGAAGTTGATGTTTCGTTGAAACTATCTGGAGTGACGTATTCTTTGAAACTGAGGACAACGAAATGCGAACTTAAGGATAAGTGACGTGTTTACATACAGTACCAAGCTTCTGGAAAGATCTGACCACATTTAGCATGTGTTCACATCGATTAAATTTGACGCTACCACAAACGTTTCTTCAGCTGCTTATTGTCAAATGTTGTGATCAAAGAGCGATGATGATTGTGGCAGTAGCTGTGGTGGTGGTGGTGGTGTGTGCGTGTGTGGAGAGAGAGAGAGAGAGAGAGGGAGAGTTTGAGATGCAAGCTCTCTACAACAAAAAAGACAGTTTGAAAGGGACTTTACAGACAGCAAATATGGTCTGAAGATAATACAAACACATTATATAATGCTCTAAGCAAGAATATTATAAAGTGTTTCTTGTAAACGTCAATGTCAACAAAAAATGTATGTAAAATCAGCTGAAATTACTCTTAAAACATACAATAACGTGTATTATGTCAATGTGTGATTCATTCAGAAAAAGATTAGTAAACATCCACAAAATAAGGTAAAGAAAAACAAAATCCAAAACAAAAAAGTGTAGAATTTTCTGGAAACCACTCCCCCCCACCCAACCACAAAAAAAACCAGTTCGTCCCTTTCTGTCTCCACATCTTAGAGAGGCAGACTGTTACCTTTTAAGTAAATGAACAAATCTCCCTAATCGATGGCCAGTTATAGCAAGCAAACTCGCGTGTGGCTACTGAGCAATCCAAAAAATTAGGGAAAGAAATAAGACCTTGCAACACAGAGACACACACTCAACTCATTGCTCTGCTAGATACAGTTGGAATCCTGCGAAGCTTTCGGGAAAATGGAAGGTCCTGCTATTACGAGATGGACAACTGCAGATATTTGTCGTCTAAACTAAAGGCCTTTGGCTTAGTGCAGTAATTGCCGTCTCGATTTCACGGAAAGCTTGCGCGACGCTCGATGGTTTGATGGCGGTGGTAGAAAAGCAGACACTATAGCAACAGCTGCAAACAGCTTCAACAGAGTTGAAGAAAATTTTGAAACGTGAAGGAAGCAGAAAAGAAAAAGAGGAGGAGGAGGAGGGGAAGGGAGGAAAAAGAATACAGGAAGGGAAAATAATAAAACATGACAGAAACAGAAAGGAATTTTAAAAATAAAAACAGTAAAAACGCAACGCTACCTAAAATGTCTCCATGACACGAAGAAAAACCAAAGCCAACGCTGCCTCCTATTTCTTTATTGATGGCGCTGGTACTCGTGAAAGATTTGTTTACGCAAGCCAGGTTTCAAGGTTGTGGGGGATGCCATGTATTAAGCTCGCTCCCCCCCCAAACGAGGAAGAAGTTCCCGGACGTGGGACGAAGCATGGCCTCCGAAGGTTGAATAGTAGCGTGGGGTGAACAGTAGCCTCTGGTCCACAGTACCCACTGGTCCACAGTACCCACTTCTCCACAGTACCCACTGCTACACATTACCCACTGCTCCACAGTACCCACTGCTCCACAGTACCCACTGCTCCACAGTACCCACTGCTCCACAGTACCCACTGCTCCACAGTACCCACTGCTCCACAGTACCCACTTCTCCACAGTACCCACTGCTACACATTACCCACTGCTCCACAGTACCCACTTCTCCATAGTACCCACTGCTACACATTACCCACTGCTCCACAGTACCCACTTCTCCACAGTACCCACTGCTCCACATTACCCACTGCTCCACAGTACCCACTTCTCCACAGTACCGACTGCTACACATTACCCACTGCTCCACAGTACCCACTTCTCCACAGTACCCACTGCTCCACAGTACCCACTTCTCCACAGTACCCACTTCTCCATAGTACCTACTGCTCCACAGTACCCACTGCTCCACAGTACCCACTTCTCCACAGTACCCACTGCTCCACGGTACCCACTTCTCCATAGTACCTACTGCTCCACATTATCTACTGCTCCACAGTACCCGCTTCTCCACAGTACCCACTGCTCCATAGTACCCACTTCTCCACAGTACCCACTGCTCCACGGTATCCACTTCTCCATAGTACCCACTGCTCCACATTACCCACTGTCTGTTGTTTCAACAAGATGGACAAACAGGACATGCAAAATCAGTTTTTGTGGCTTACGAAGATTAGAAAACCAAGGTGGAGATAGGTGCGTGAGTTGAAATGTTAAATATCTAGAGGGAGACGTAACTGTCGGTGACTGACAATGTGTCGGAATGACAGGCAGAAGCCACTGCCACTGCCTTCACCCCTGAACTTACCTTTTTTCTTTTGATTAGTCTTTACAACGAAATTTATTGTCATTCTCTTTTGATTTAACTATGTTCATTTATCTTGTATATAATACGTCTCGTATGTACTTTGGAACACATTGTTTTTATAGTGGAAATTTGTCTACTTCCGAATCTGTGATGTTCGTTTCCTCTCTCGCTTTCCTTGTGCTGTTGCTTGTCTTTTTTTTTTGTGCTTCTTCCCCCCACCCCACTACTGCATCCTGCTTGCCGATTCCTCTTCCTGCTCCCCAGGCTGATCTTGGCCTGGCTTCTTGCTGATTATTTAATGAAAGCATTTTGGTCTTGGACAGATTAAGCACTTCAGCTTGCGCAAAAAGTGACCCCGGACTATCCTGTACACCGGAAGTTCAGACAACGAGAAGGTGCATATCCTTGCGGGCCTGGCGGCGTGCCCTTGATGATGATGGTGGTGGTGGTTGTGGTGGGGGTGGGGGTGGTGGTGGGGGTGGGGGTGGAGGGGACATTCCAGCGACATCCTGACTTTTCTTTCTTCAGCTTGTCCGTTTACACCAATTACTGGACACGTCTTCTGCTTGCGCGAATGCCGCGCCTATCACACGCTGCTCAAACAGTCTGGAAATGAACTCGACGTCCATATTAGGAAAATCACACATTCGTGTCTGGGGGCCTGATTGGTTGTTGCCACCCTCGTGACGTTGCCTGGTCATGTATTGTTGATGATTTTGGCGTAAAAGAAGGCGGACGCAGACGAGAAAGTTTAATTTATTAACCAGCACGGGGGTGGCGGTCGTCTTTCGAATCAGCTGTGTTACTTTTTAAATTTGTCATTGTCGGTACATCTTCGGTCTGTTTGACAACGGGGCTTAAAGAGTGTCACAGCAAGCATTAAACATACGGGCAGGAAGTCACTAATCTCTTTAGTGGCGGGTATTCCAGAATAAGCTCGCTATTCGATCGTTCCAGGTGCGAATAGCTTATTCCAAGTTCGCCGAAACAGCGTTTTCTGAGACAGAACAAAATCCGCCCGACATATTTGATGATTTAGGCATATACCAAAGATATATATTCCGAAGAGCTAACATTGTTGGCACTGTAGACGAAGTTAATGCTGGCATGGAAAATGTTGAATCGGTATGGAGCTTAACACCAAGTCAAGGTCAAACTGTCTCTTGCACGCCGTCTGCTTTTTTGCTTCAACTTAAATCTTTTGTTTTAAAAGTGATTTTCAGGCCAACAATGCAGGTCCCTCAACTGTCAGTTCTTCAAGCAGAATTTCGACCTCAATACTGATTGCGGAGGACTAGTTTGGTTTGCGGATTCTTTTCTGCCGTCGCAGTGATTATAGAGAGCTTAGGTGAGACCATAGCGCATGCGCACTCAATGAGAATTCCCGGCGTCTTAAAATAACTCATTGAATAGTTATTCTTTCGGTATTCGCGCCTTGGACATACCGAATGTTATTCCTGTATAAGAAAGGAATAGCTTTTTCCGAACAGTTACATGCATATACAACTGAATATGCACACAGATGCGCGCATGCACAGACACACACACGCACGCACGCACTCATGCACGCGGGCGCAATACGCGTACCCACAAAAGGATCACAAAAGATTATTATATTAATATGTATAAGACAAAACAGAATGACGAAACAAATTAAACGAACTGAACTTCGGTTCTTGTCTGATGCATTTTCCACCCTGTTACCCAGCTAAATAACGGATTTGCTACTCGTAACTCATGTTCTGAAATATTGATCGAAGCATGTCTTTTTTGTATTAACTCTTTGATGATTCTCTGCACTAATCTCGTGCTGCAATTTAGCACTGTGATCACACCATTGTATTTGCTCTCTATAGTGCAGCATAAGATATGTTACTCACAGTTCTCTCTTCTTTCTGTAGACGAACAAAGACATTTCGATGTTTGTATTTAAGACCAGTTCCACCCGAGGGGCATGATATTAAATAACGCGCGACAATATGGGTATTTGAACTAATTAGTACATCGGAGTATGTGGAGCAGTGGATGTTGTCTTTGCTAATGGCATTTATTGCCTGAAAAAGGAGCCCACAGGAGATTTAAAAAAAACATTTTGAGATATATTTATTTCAAGTTAATATTCCTGACATGCTGAATTGAATTATGGATACACAGCGCGATAACTCTCTCACAATTCAATTAACAAATTATGTGGTTGCACGAAGGCATGATGGCGTGATAACTTCTGATTGTGACAATGAGCCTTCCGACGTTAGCGCAAAAAGGCACAAGTCAAGTAAATCTAGATGGGAGCAGTTTCTTAGGGAGCCGGCCAACTAGAAGACCAGCAAATGACAAGGCAGTAAATTACTTTTTTGTTTACCCCGACGATATGAAGCTTTCATGATGCTGGATTTCATGGTCATTTTCTTGTATGCGAGAATGTACCTTTCAAACTTTGAAGCGTAGACTGCAATATCTAAAAACTAAACCCCAAACCCAACAGTAATTAAAAAAGCAAGTACTAGCCACGCACACCATCACCTTGTACTCACATTACATCCACCAACCCTCGCATCATCAAGCTATCGACCGAACGTTACTCTTTAAAATCAAACACTGGAAGGAACAGATATACTTAATCATTTTCCCTTATTCTGACAGCGTGCTTACTTTTCTGACTGATGGGGAGAAGGAAGGCTTTGCCAGGTCTTTTGCACTCTGGGTACCTTCACATAAATGATAGACTTCGTGTCTCTACAGGGAAGTTTCCCTATATACAGGCAACTACATGTAGTGCTTGTCGAAAATAACATTTCCATGTCGACTCCAACTGCTCACAGATTATATTGCTGAAGCAGTTTACAAGTGTTAGCGTGATATATTCACAGACAGTTCTTGGCTACATCTAAAGATGGATGCTGAACAAGACTCCCAACTTGTTTTTAAAAATCATTGCCGTCTATATTATGTCATGATTGTAAATTATTTCAAACCAGGCTTTGGTTTCACTGTTTCTTATACACATGCAACCGAAAATACGCGGCTAGAAATCTACAGTTAGGATTAAGAGGCTGTATACTGCCTGATAAAGATGCACGTTGATTTTTTTAGTGTCTTATCACCATAAAAGCTAGCCTAAGACGATGGTAGGAGTGGAGAGATGGGGGGGGGGGGCGAGTCGGCTGGGTGTTGGGAAGGAAAGATGAGGTATGGTTATAGCAAGAGAAAAAGTACGCGTGCTGGTAACGAGATGTGAAACCATGACTCCCCACCCCACCCCAGGGTCTTGATCAGAAGAGGGCGTTTTTTTTGCCAGTTCACAGATGTTCTAATCCGTAGAATACCTGTTCATCGACAAACTGTCAACAGCACCTAGCAACGATGGAAGGAGTAGCAGGATTAGTCGAAAACTCTCAGCTACTGCCAATCCTAGTGCAGCTATCACCACACAGCTACAACAAAGTGTTGTGCAGCCATCACCACACAGCTGCAACAAAGTGTTGTGCAGCCATGTCTATAGCAGAGGTAGACAAAACAAGTGCGTGTAAGTACAGCGGATAGCAGGGTTTCGATAAAGCTCATTCTATACAGCTACTACAGCAAGTCGTCAAAAAAAAAATCTTTTGACAGGTAAGATCTCTACTCACCCCATGCTCCTGTTTTAAGAATGCACTTTAAAGAAGGCGTGCATTATGAAGTTAGAACATTTGTTTTGCTACCAAAATAAAACTCGTTTTACATTGATCTGGAACGCTTTTGTGTAAACATAAATTGTTCTAGTCTGTGTTTTCAAAAGTGTTGAAATGGCCGGAAAATGTATAAATGGTGTTCTGGTAATGTTCCAAATATGTGCCAGCAGCAAGTGTTCAGTCAAGCAGTGGCATATTTAGAACACTTAGAACACACGTAGCACACATCTTACAATTGTTTTCCACACGCAGCAAATTTTGCCATTTACCTTTTGTTTTAAAACATGGAATTAGTGTTAAAATATTTAAAGTGCAGAAAATTTGAGTAACTACTAGGTGGTTTTTGCTAGTTTCATTATGCATGGTAGTAAAATGACACAAAATATTGTTTAAACTATCTTTGAAAATTTTTTTAGTTCTTTTAAACAAGCCACTTGAAATTCATATTCGAAGGATATTGAGATGCATAGAAAATTAAATTTCATTATTTTCAGGTTACATGAACAGACAGAATAAAGTACTTTGAAGCAAAAGGCAGATTCTACTACTAACAAAAATGGTTT
The DNA here is from genome assembly GCA_004794575.1 of Lanistes nyassanus. Classification (NCBI taxonomy): domain Eukaryota; kingdom Metazoa; phylum Mollusca; class Gastropoda; order Architaenioglossa; family Ampullariidae; genus Lanistes; species Lanistes nyassanus. The sequence continues at coordinate 112,286 of SMGT01016053.1, forward strand.
GTATTAAATTTTGGAATCGGAGTATATAATCTCTCATTTAACATTTTAGGAATGGTGAATACAGATTCTAATTTGATATTATCATTGATAGTCATCATTCTTTAATACGTCATGCGATACTAATTTTAGATCAAACAAGATTTATTCTTCTCATAAATGCATTATGAATTTCTTCGTGCTAAAAATAATCATTAATGATGGTAATGAATTAACTGGCTTGCTCTAGCCACGGGCCATGTTTGCTGCAGATTTGATTCGTCCAGGAATGGTGGAAGAGATAGTTGTCAGTTTGGCGCCAGCGGTGTATAGACGCCGTCTTCTGAGATCCAGCTTCCAATCAAATTCAAAAAGTTTCTAGTTTACTTCAAGCAGGCTAGTTTGTGAGCGGGAGTATTTGCCAATCGGGCATGTTTGAACCACGCATGGGTAGAAGAAACCACTTCGACCCCAATTTAACTCCTATCTCTTTTGCCTTCCTCCACTTTGTTCTTTTTCCAGAGCAATTTCGCCAATCTCTTTCTTCAAACACCGGGAGCCGCAGCCTCTGCACTTGTCCTCTGATTAACTTTGCCGTGTCATTATGTGTTAGACATTCTAATCGACTTCTGCTTGTGCACCTTGCGCCCGTCTCTCTTAGCGTTTGGTTGGCATGAGTCGAGAGGGACTACTGAAGGCTTGGAAGTAGCTGTCAGTCCTTGTTGAAGCTGAGATTTATATGGGCGAGGAACTAGAGCCATGCTACTTGTAGGCAGATGTCGTGTGAACTTCGAGAGTCCACAGGAGCTCTAAAATCACGAAGTGGTGTCTCTATTATTCGCGTATATTTCCCACACATTGTTCTTCCATCCACTGCATTGGAAAAATCTGAGAGTATGTCTCTTAAATTGCACAGTGAGAGATTCTATCCACACTCGTTTCACATAAAAAGTGTCTTCCAGCGGATTACAAATAAACAAAATAGACACTGCCCTTTGGCGAAGATGCATTAATACACCGACGGTTTGGCCTGCAGGAGAAGGTTAGCTGAGATTAAGAGACGAAAAGGGGCACGTTAGATCAAGATAAAAGTTGGAGCCTGAGGCTGAAGTTGACTGAGTTATATTTATCAGCCAGCCTCCACGAAGGTCCCAAGAGAATCCTATTGGCAAATACAGTCTAATGGCGAATGACTTTGCTGCTCTGGCCAGGCGAAGTGTTTTGCCGAGGACGGCAGGTTGCCGGGACTGTTATTATTAGCCGAGTATTAATGGAGAACGGAGCTGGTTATGTGCTTCTTTGACGCACGACGACGGACTCTCCTTGGAGCCGTTTCCGTGATGGGAGCAGTACTTGTAAGGGCCAAGAGGATTTACGGTGCGCGAACCTATTGGTCGGTGAAGGTGAGATTCCGATACCCCCCCAGCCCCCAAACCCTTCAAATTTTACAGCTTTCGCCAGTGTTCATGGGCTAGTCGAGGCTAACAGAAGAAGCAAGAAAGGTGTTTAAGTTACAAGCCTCTGTCAGGGAAGTATGCTTTGCAATAGAGAATAAACACACACAATTTGACAGCACGCATGTAATACGTGCGTTTTCATTTTGCATAAGCAAACATCGGGAGTGAAAAGTACAAATTCGATTCGGTAAAAAGCGTGAACAAAGAGAGAGAGAGAGAGAAGGCTAGTTGGCTGGACGTTTAATGTGTGTTTACCGTCAACTACGAAGTGGGAAGGGAAGGATGATAAAAGGTGGGGGGGGGGGGAGACTGGGAGGAGCCCGGAGCACCCAGAGAAAACTCCCGCCGGCCCGGCCTGTAAACATGTGGCACATGTAGAGAAAAGTCCGTGCGGCAGGACACGGGATCCTGTATCGGTGAAAAGCGTGTAGTACTGTCACACTGTGGTCCCCAAATCTCACCAAGTCCCCAGAGGAAAGAAAGAAATGGAGAAAGAGAGAGAGAGAGAGAGGGGGGAAGAGGAGGACAGAGGGGTAAATGTAGACTGCAAGACAAGAGAGAAAGAATGAGTGAAAGATGGAGCGATAAAATAGGCGTGAGAGAAAAAGGAGAGAGAGAGAATCTATCTTAAAAGGTCGTTCTCACAGTTCTCTGCTAAAATTTCTATTGTAATCGTTGCAGAAATGAAATATTGTGATGGTGTTGATATGTGGAGGGAAGAGAGAGTGAAGACATGGAAAAAGTAGAGAGGAAAGATTAAGGAGGAAGCGGTACTGAGGAAGTAAGGATGGAGGGAAGAAGCTCATGGCAAGGACAGGCAGGAGCAACTTTTTTTCTAATGGCAGCCTATTTTGGACTTCGGTGTTTTTAACACCACCGAGCAGAAAGCATTAACCTCAGTTTCTCCAATAATATCAAGTGCGACTGGGAGATAGACGATCTGGTGGGGCCGTAGAAAGGAACGACTGTGATTCCAGACACAAACATTTCCCCCCGAGAGTGCGTATTGTTGACAAAGCCTGAAGTATCGCGCTACCAGTCTGGAGGTAGACAAGCGATGGGGAGATAGAGGAAGAAAGGGAAGAGGGGGAGTGGAGGGGCGGCAGGGAGCGAGGCGAGAGAATCAGAGAGGGGGGAGAGACAGTCAGATGGAGAGGGGGGAAGAGAGACAGAGACAGAGAGAAAGAGAGACTGATTTGACACAGACACGGATAGAGAGAAACAGAGATACAGCCAGAGAGCGGGCAGGAGAGAGAAAGAGCGAGATAGAGAGAAAGGGATTTGACAGATACGAATAGAGAGACAGATATACAGATTCCAAGAGAGAGATGGAGTGAGATATGACAGAGATGAATAAAGAGGCATACGCAGTCATACACACACAGACACAGAGCGGAGGGGATAGAGATTTGAGACACAAAAGAGAGAGATATATATATATATATAGGCGCAGAAAGAGAGACAGAGACAGAGACAGAGAGAGAGAGACCGAGACAGAGACAGAGAGACAGAGAGAGACCGAGACCGAGACAGAGAGACAGAGACAGAGACAGAGAGACACAGAGAGAGAGAGACAAAGAGAGACAGAGACAGGGAGAGACAGAGAGTTCAGTCAGTAGTAAGCTGCCACTCGTCTCCAGCCTGAAGTAGATCACGCCCCAAAAGCCATCACGGAAAATGAAATATTAGCAACAGTGCGAAACTAACAGCAGCCAAATGATAAGAGCGAACGTCATACATATTAGCGCCACGTGAGGAGACACGCTAGTGAAAATGAAATTAATCCTGGGAAGCGCGAGGTCGGAGAGACAAAGGAATGGACAGGAGGGCCGGGGGGGTGGACAGGGGGTAAAACTTTTGCGTCAGGAAAAGCTCTCTGTGATGGTCTCAATTGCGTTCATTCACAGAAAAGTCCACGAGTGGATGTTACAAGCGAAGGGAAAAAATCAATCGAGGAGGGGAGATAATGATAAGGAGAACGGAAAACGATTCCGAGGGCTTGGTAATACTCAACATAAAACTGTCAGCAACACAGCGGTTAAACGTTTCGGGCAATTTCTTCAGGGTTTGGTGTACGCAGAACATCACTGAAGTTTATTATCTCTTTGGTTAAAGCTGTCATGACTGACACGAAATAAAACACAAATCGACAAGTTAATCACAACTTTAGAACAGAGGGAAAAAGATTAAGGAAATAGATGAAAAAGAAAGAAAGAAAAAAGGATAAAACGAAAAAAAGAAAAAAGAAAAAGAAAGTACGAAAGGAACAAGGAAAGAAAAAAGAAAAAGAAAGAAAGAGGAGAAGAGGTAATCGACCAGATATTTAAAAAATACAAAATAATAAAGTAATTATTCTGTCTATGTTTAGAGCAGAATGACGAAGGAAGCGAAAAATTAGTGTCCCCTCAAATTAATTCTTAATTACGCCAGTTCCCGAGAGCGAAGCTCAATCAGTAATTACTTACCGATATGTCTAAGTCTCATTTCGGTTAAGACTTGACTTCACGACCCGTAATCATTTCTGCGTGCTGCAACGAACCCCTCTCTGGAGTAAACAGACTTGGCGTGAAAGACTTTCTGGGATAACATGATAGAAAGAAATGCTGCTTTTAGAGGTTTGCACTCTCGCAATGCCGTCCAAAGCAAGCTAGCTGATAAAAGCCTCAAGGAAAATTCTTCTGCTCTGGATCTGGGATGGAACTGACGAGGTTTTCTGTGAATGGCGAACACCAGAAAATGTCCTTTTTGGCCTTTCTTGAACGAAGAATGTGACAGTAGTTTGGAAAACCTGGCCATGCATACAGTAGCCGAGTTAAAAGAAGTATATGGGACGGACTTTCGTCCGGTTCAGAAAAAACTTTTAAAAAAAACGGTATATGGCTTAAAATAGATTTGAAGTGGAGGAAAGCACGCGCGCACCTCTTCTACATCAACTCACAAAGTCGATAGAGAATACAAATATACATATATACTACAAAAAAGAATACTTTTATATTTATTACTTCATAAATGAGAATTGAGGGACATCTTCATTGTTGGGGAGCTCTACACACAAAATGTAAAGACATAAAAGCAAATTTCAGACAATAATGTAGCAGTGACCAGGAAGTGACAACAGAAGCAGTGGATGAAATGGTGCTTGAAATAAACAACATTATGATAAACAGTGCTAAACACTGTGGACTCTTAACTAAAGCTAAAGCCACTAACCCAGGTAGAAACCACAGCAAGACCAGCCAAAATAAACCATGGTTTACCTCATCATGTAGAATTAAAAGAAGGGATTTCTATAAAGCCAGACGCTATGCAAAATCCTGCAATAACCTGGAGTCCATAGCTCAAAGACTAAAGGCTAGACAGGAGTACAAGAAAGAAATAAGAAAGCAATTCAGGTTGAATCAATTTGGATGGACGAGAAAACTGAGACAGCTAAAAATCAGGGATCAAAGGCATTCTGGAATATTCTAAATAACAAATGTAATACCAACAACAGGGATAGTAAGGATACGCCATCTTGTTCAGACTTTTTTGATTACTTTAAAAACTTAAGCCAGCACCATGAAAGTAGTGAAGCACAAAATATGGACCTAAGACTTAACTGTAACTTAGGTGACCCTAATGACGAATACCTGGACTCTCAAATATCGGAAGCTGAGGTTGCACTTTGTCTAGATAAATTAAAGGGAAATCAAGCATGTGGAATTGACAATATAATTAACGAATTTCTAAAATTTGCACGAATAAAGATGCTGAACCTATTCACGGCACTATTTAATCTTATCCTAAAATATGGACATGTACCCACTAACTGGGCATTGGTATCAATAACTCCTGTATTCAAAAACAAGGGCAAACAGAATAATCCCAACAACTACCGAGGCATATCAATCCTTAGTTGCTTTGGGAAACTATTTACAAGTGTACTCAATGAACGCTTAAAAAATACTTGGAAGAAAATAATCTCCTTGGCAATGAGAAAGCAGGATTCCGCCCTGGGTTCTCAACGGTAGATCACCTGTTTACCCTACATAGCATTGTAGATATTTTCCTAGGTAGAAAAAGAGAGTACATTGTGCTTTTATTGACTATGATAAGGCGTTCGATAAAATAGACAGGATTCATTTATGGGAAAAGCTTCTAATCCAAGGTGTTAAAGGAAAAATGTTACCTGTGATCCAGGATATATACAATAAGGCCAAATCATGTGTTAGGTTTAATGGAGTCTGAGTACTTTATAAGCAGCCATGGTGTAAGGCAAGGGGAAAATCTTTCTCCTTTGTTGTTTGCAATATACCTTAACGACCTCAGAACTTACTTACTAGAAGATTCCATTAATGGTCTTCCCGAACTATCCAAGCTGGCAAAGGATGCCAAATTTACAGCAGAGGATGTTGACGTGTTTTTTAATCTGTTCGTACTGCTATATGCGGACGATACTGTCATTTTTTCAGAGACACCGGAGAAAGTAGACAGATGCTTACAAGATCAATATATTCAACACTGGTTCGAGAAAATAAACACAAAACAGGTATACACAAACTACAGAATACTCAAAACATCATTTAAGCCCGAACCCTATCTCAGAGTGTTACCACCTTCTCACTGCCGCATGCTATTAAAATTCTTGACATTAGATAATAACTTCCCTGTTAACAAACTCAGACACGAAGACATCCCTAGGCATGAACGATTATGTACGTTGTGTGACAGAAAAGACGTAGGTGATGAATACCATTATATTTTCTTATGTGACAAATTTACAGCTGAACGCAACACCGCACTGACACCATACTACTTGAGCCGGCCAAATACATTTAAACTTTATAAACTCTTTTCTTGCAAAAACAAAACTGTATTGACCAAGGTAGTAAATTTTGTTCAAATACTTCTTAGTAGAGTACATTAATGAATAGATGAATATGTGCCTATGTTTTTGCGTGTGGGTACGTCTGCGTGGGTGATTGAGCATGTTATTTGGGTGTTTACTAATCATTGAGTTTATTTATCAATATATGTATATTCTAATGCCAGGTGAATTATGATTGACGTGTTCTTTAACAATTTTTTTTCTTTCTTTGTGAATACCCCCTGAGGGTAAAAGAATAAAGAAACTTAAACTTGAATTTGAACTTGATAATCACTCATGCAGGCATGGATGCACGTGGTTGCGCACGTGGGCACGTACACGTGCAAGTATGGGACAAAAGCTGACGCGCCTACTAACCTAAAACTAAAGAGCAGTGTCAGCAAACAGTCATATTGTCTTTCTTTTTCAGTCGCACTCATTTCGACAAAGATATTTGAAAGCAGAAATGATTAGTTTTAGCTATCGCCTGCAACAGATTAAATCATTGTTTAATGTCAGGACTGAATGTGAACTTTTATGAAGGATTAAAAAAAATACTATGCCCTCCCCTTTGTTTCTCCCCCCCCCCGCACTTACTCCCTCTCCCCCCTGCCCCTCTGTCTCCCCCTGCCCCCCTGTCCCCCCTCACTCCCTCAACGAAACACGACCACGCTGAATCAGAGATGAAGGTAACATTCGGGATTGGGAAGGGTTGGGGTTCGCATATGACTTTCAGGTCATAGGACTGGTCATAAGGCCCATTTGCCCTGTATATTTTACGTGCGGTTTTAGGTACGAACACGAGGTACGAACACCCATGCTGCACGGCCCAGGACGCTTCGCGGAGAAGCAGACATGCGTCATCGTCCCAGCTGAGCACTTGGCGGGAGAAGCAGACGACCAAACGACACAGGGTTTGCCGTAACCGAGGTCTGGTTATAGATGTGTTGTCGCGTTAGGCAAGTACTCGTCGGGGATAATCGCTTCCTCTTAAAGGGACAGAGCAGACGACACCTCCTTCCCAAATGGCGAAAGTCAACAGAGAATGAACGCTCGAACGGACAGGAAAATGGAGGGTGGTGGTGGGGGATGGTGAGCGGGTGGGTGCACTGACGGGAAAGGATGATGCCAACCGGCTATAAGATCTGGATAGTTCCACTTCGGTCTAAGCGAGAACCCGGATTCGTGTTCATGAGGCGTGAGCAACATTGCCAAGATTTAGGAATTCCCCAGTCGGAAATTCGCAACGACTAATGCCTCAAACAGAGAAAGCATACAACATAGCAGTGTACATAATTGGAATAGGCAACTTAACTTCAATGGATTCTAAAGTTTAACTAATAATTAATTGCGTCTGTGAGACGTGATCTTGATGAAAACAGACTATTTACATAAACCTTGTGAAACTACTTTTTTAAATTCACCCTAATCATGTACAACTAAATACATGAGGTTGGTGAAAACTCTCCGTCAAACAAGAATCTGATGAAATGCTATTGTTTAAATTATATTTACACGATCCTGACGAAACAGAATGGCATTTTCTCTTCGTATATGACACTTGACTACAGCGAAAAAATAGTAATGTTTCTTCAGGTTCGTGTAAATCGTCTGTTTTCATCGGGATGAAGCCTCTAATGTGTCTCACTGGTTCTTGTTTTGGATGAAAAATAAAGATACGCTCAAAATGGGGTGCGTGGGTGTGGAATGTTTGTGGCTTTTATGGTACGACTTCCGACAAAATAACTAATCTAACTTAATGTCCTTATTTTAAGTTGTAAATCTAAAGTAAGTAGTATGTTGTCAAATTTAATTAAAAAAAGACCAGACGTATACAGCGGATTAACGTAATATTCTTGTGTGTGTGTGTGCGCGGGCGAGTGGGTATGGGGCACAAGATATATATATATAGGTATATATAGTTATACATATATTTATATGAAACTCTAAATAACGCCGAAGTACTATATGAACTATGTGTTAATCTGTGAATAGATCGGTGTGTGGGCGAGAGGGAAGAGGGGTTGCGACACTGGGGTGAGGGAGCCCATGCTGGTGCGTGTCTATAGTTACAGTTCACACTAGCTGCTGTTTCACAGAGCTCTTGAATTCGATTTTTTCTTCCCGTTTTTCGTTTAATCTTTCTTAGAAATTAAGTTCAGTTCTACATTATTCACGGCAAATTCTGTTGTCCTCGAATACCTCTGGCTGTAGAGTTGACCGTGGTAGGATGGTAACAGCAAGGTGTATAAAAAGATTGGGGTGGGGGGGTGGGACGGGAAAGAGGTAATAGATTTTACTGTGTAGTATAAAATGATTCGATTTTCTGATTGGCAAGGTGTTTTTCTTTCTCTCTCGCTAACTTTATTTGGAAGAAGAAAGGTCAAGCAGAAAGAAAGAGGAGGAGCTGGAAGACTGCAAATGTGTAATTTAAGAATTGCAGGAAGGTATTTAGAAAGCGTGGAATGAACTTAGAATGGAAATGGGGAGCCCCTAATATGAGCTTAGGTACGTGACATATAAGAGCACAGGATATAAACACATGCACATCCACATGCACACACATATATACAAATAACATGTCTACACATGCATGCATACACACACTCATATAAACACTTCCTATCCCCCTTTAGTTTTCTACCCATGTACGGACACATACCCCATTAAATATATGCATAGCTATACTGTTGAAGCAGCCAAGTGTGTATGCATCGCAGCATACAGGTATGCATACACACATACATAGATACGTAAATGCATTGATGCGCACACTGACTAATCACGGGCAAGTTAAAAAGACCATACCGCAATACTCGATCAGCTTTTCACTTACCCCGATCACAAATTCCTTCACTGACTGACCGACTCACTGAGTAACTGACCTGCTCGCTCACAGATCACGTGCGTGCCACCATGCAGTCCCCTGTCCCTCTCGCACGCGCATGCACGAAAGCAAGGCAGGAAGAAGTCTTGTATTAAGAAAAGAGCTTTGGAAACTACTTGCTGACTTTTTACCGTTGCAAAGAGCGCCCGAAATTTGTTTTGAGTGGGGCGCAAACCTTTTAATTTGTCTGCCACGAAGCCAAGCCAGCAGTCTTGCAGGCGGCCATGGTTTCCCCAGAGACGACCGGAGGTGACGAACCTTTCTGGGCGATGACGTAGCTGACAGGGCTTGATGGAAAGGGGAGGTAAGGCTCATCACAGACGGTTACTCATGCTATTATCGTGTTTGCGCTAAAGCTTCGCTATGGCACTCGTGTCATAAGTTGGAAGGCAAATGCAGAGACCCAATCTCCGTCGAAGGATTTGCCGTTTGACAGATTCAATCACCGGAAGCCAGCCTTTTCCATTTAGTGCATAGGGGAAGCGAAATGACGTTATTAAAACGAAAAAAGTATTTTCACCCAGGGGTGCCTCACACTCAGACGATACTCTTCTGCTAAAAGCGCGGAGTTAGTGGTCTCCCCTTTCGTTTTGTTGACCTCTGAAAGCAATCCGAAGATCATAACACGAGATGAAAATAGTTTAGACACAAGCAATTCCTCCACAGAGAAGTTTTTTCTCCCAAAAAAACTCTTGCTAATTTCGTCGCACTCTCAGTAGGGTAGCTAAAATTCCAAAACAAAGAATGTTATCGCGCGATTTCTTTGCAAAGGAATGCGTAAATTCAGAGAACTGGATTTTGTGATTGAAAAGGGAACAGTTCATCGAGACAGGGAAAGTCGAACGGCCTGGGTTCACATCTGGTATTTGGCCATCGTTTCTCATCTCGATTGTTGAATCGTGATGAAACCGACAAACAGCGATTTGAAGTCTTCACGTGAAAGATTACACATGTCTTTGACTAGAATGGGAAGGGACTATATCTTGATAGCAGTCAATATAGGTGAAACAAGAGGGAGAGAGATAGAGAGAGGGAGAGAGAAGACACTAGACGGTAGAAAAGTGTACATAATACTCCCTCCCCGCCCCCCCCCCAAATAATAAAACCGACAAAACAATATTCAAAGAGGATATGAAAGAGAAACAACTTTTTCACGTATATTATCGAGATAAAAATGAAAAAAATATTGCAGCAATGTATCACCATAAAACATTGTAGTAAAACCTGTTCTGTAAAAATAATGTAAATTAACCTTTGCATTAATTGTCAAATGTGTACTTTTTATACGCGGACTTTCTAATCAGTCCAAACTGTGCACTTCACAGGTTGTTATACCTTCGGTCACAAGTGATTAAGTACACTCCCTCATTTGAATAAAAAAACCTCACATAATTTACGTCAACATTTTATTGTATACTCCAACTGTCCTCGTCGTATACAACAATTTCAACACAACAGTCCGCAGCATAACTATCCCTTGCAGCTATAGTACAGCAGCATACTTCTTAACGTGAATTGAATTTAAAGAAAGAAAAAGTGCTTCTTTATCTATTGAACATTTGCCTAAAATAATATAAAAAATGGGGAAGTGAATCAATCGCACAGAAAGCTTGACAGTGGAAGATGAAAAACTCTGTAATCTTTTCCTAACACACAACTTTTAGCGGTAAAGGTTAACTGGCATAAAAAATAATGCCAAAGACAGGCCCCCTTCTGAAAAGTCGTGAAAGGGAAATAACCTTTGTGACTGCTTCATGTTAACAGGAGCCAACAGAAAAAGATTTAGTAGAGCTGGAAGCAAATTTTGTCTGAAAGGATTAGGAGTTTGCAGGGTTAGGTTTCTTGGGATGAAGGGGGGAGGGGGCGTTTAGTCTTTTTCTTACGGAGGTTACTGAACTGCTTGACTCAGAAAAAAACATCACACCGGAAGCTTTACAGCAAGCGAGCTCTGACTAACGGATGCAAGTAAAAACAGAGTATTGGTGGTCTTCTGTCGTCTTCTCACAGCGAAGACAATCTTAAAAGTTCATCCATCCCCTATCTACCGAGAAAACCCTAGAAAGTAGCTGTTGATGTTTGATTTATCCTCCTAACATGTTCCACGAAGGTAACTGCTTCAGACAGCGCCATCCTACAACGAATCAAATTATCTTACTAGCTACAGTTGTAGAAAGCGGCGACTTCCCTCCAATCAAATTGTCGCATGCAGTCGATCTCAAAAGGAGTCTGCGACTCGCTGCGGAACACGAGGAAGGAAAAAAACCACTCCTGTATTGTTTGCTACCCATCGTCTCAGCATCACACGAAAGGTCTGAAAGAATAGTAATAAGAATATTTCTTTGAGTTAAAACTGTATAGTGTTGTTAGCTCACATTATTTCCAGCCCATCTGACTTTTTCTTTCTCTCTAAAATATTGGCTACACATTTCGCCAGATATAGTTCGTGGGAACTGGGCAAACGTATTTTTTACGCTTTCCACTGGAAAAAAATCTGAGGGCTGAGCTCGGTGTTTTCGGTTATCTCCAGGACTATTTATCACCATCCTCCCAGCATTTTCAATCCCGCGAATAGGACAGCGCTTTTGCAATATGCCGGTGCTCTCTCTCTCTAGTCAAATTAGGCGCGATAACTCTAGGGTCGATTTTTGCTGGCAGACGTTGATAAGGCGAAGCTTCTCAACACCCGAAGAGGCCTCCGGTCATCGGCCATCGCTTTCACACCGTGGATACGTTTGGTTAAGCTCTTCCCCATCACCCACCAGCCGACAAAACCCGAGAAAATAACTGTAAATGATTAACATATTCTCAGAACATTTTTTTTCTCAATCCCACCGCACCATTCAGAGGGTATGTGACTGAGATAATGCTGTCTTCCCGCCAATCAAAAAGCCGGAGATATCTTACCATCATCTCACCAACCAATCAGCAGAAGATCATGAAGTATCCCCAAACAAGGACATTTCCATACTAAGCACGATCTGTAGTTATATACATTACTAGGAAGACGAAAGGTGAGATGTAGAGAATTACGGGGCTTTCAAACAAAACTGTGTTTTCCTTTATTTATAAGAAGTAGGTCCCATTGCCGGAGGAGAATTCGGTTAGCAAAGATGCTTCCTCTTTTGTTTTACCGAATGACAAGAAATGGAAAGCGGGGAATATTCGTACAAGACTTATTCGAACAAAAGAGTATTCTAAAGTAAAAGTAAAATCTTTACTCAGTAAATAATCAAAAAAGTCAATACAAACTGAAAAAACGATTGAATACCTATTGCAATCTGTCGCTCACTAGGTTGTATTAAGCTTAGAATTTAACGAAACCCCGTTCTAGTTGTTCCTTTGAACTTTCGGTAATGGTTGGAAATAAATTTAATGTGCAATGTACTTGGGCTTTTTAAGCACTGGCAAATATTAAAATAAAGAGTGATTTAACGGATGTTTAGTGCAATCTTTTTATGCATATTATATGTCCGTGATCTTATAACAATCTATAACTACATTATGACTGCTATAAGACACTTGACACGTAATATTCCTACATTTTCAATGACGTTTTGCTGTTGGAGGTGTTCTAAGGATCTGGGAAGATATTGGTATCAACGTTCCAGACTATATACAAGTAATTGTAACAGCTGCTTCTTAACTTTAAGTATGGGTGCTGCTCTTTGGCATGCAAGTCATAAACACAAACAAATCACAGTTGACATTGGTGGTTAAACAACTTAACAAAGGTTTTCTTTGACAACACTCTGACCCCTTTGCACAGTTGAGAACAACGCATAAGCTTGCTGCAGCAAAGTAACTGTGAAAGAATGCCGGTAAAAGTGCATAACAAATAAAATAATCGAACGGAATGCAGAAAAAGACATACAATATTCGTTTGTAGGAAACCTCTTTTGTCAATGAAAACAAAGTGCTGACCCTAAGCTTGAAAGTCTATATTTTAAACAACCTCTCTAAAAGGGCACCAAAAAGGTGATGCGTCTATAGTTTTATGATAAAAGTTTAAGCTTCTGTCTGGTAGACTACGATAAATTTCGAAATGTATTGTCATAATACATAGAAGCTTCCAGAACTGTTCCAAAAAATACCGCACTGATTAAAAAAAAAACCCAAAAAACTGTGACCCGGGGTATGTGTTCCACTAGTGATGACCAGTGCTAGCGTCTATGATAAGGACACGTACTGTGAGGAAATTATGTTCCCACTCTCTTTGTAAAGTTGCTTCATCAGCAGGGGGAGCCAGCTGAGAAGTCAGTTTGAACTGACTGATCACCGGCTGTTCTTTTTGCAGTAGTGCAGGTGTCAAGGCAGTTGGCGTCAGCAACAACTGCTGCTACAGACCTTTAACACTTGCTGGATGATATGACAATCGCTGCCAACAGCTGTCGAGAGCATATATCAAGAACGTCCTTGACTGGTCACAGCGTTTCAGGAGCACAGGACCAGTGTATAGATGATGAGACTTGGTACAACCAACCTTAACAAATCTAGCAAGCAGCTATACATTCAATCTCTAAAAGTTGAAAAAAGACCTCTGTGTTCTACCAAAGGAACAAAAAGAACCAGGTTTATCTTTTAAAAAAACCAGCGGACAATAAGAATTCTACGGTACTTTGTACAGAACCTGTATTCAGATGAACTGTGACCGACATTTTTCGGCTAATCAACAACATCATCTTCGTTTCGTGGGCTTGTGATCGAGTCATGCAACACTCACAATTCGTATCACTAAACACAATCATATGTACAGAAGCCATGCATAGTAATAGTGATTGACTCCTTTCATCTTGAGCTTACTAGCACAGTCAAGACTAAACGCCGGTTAACGAGAAACAAAAAGACAGGGAGCTCTCTCACTTGTTGTTTACTTTCAGGTCCTGTCAAACCCCCATCTGCAAGAAAGTCCTTGTAATGTGGGTAATTACAAATCCATTTTTGTTAGCGATGAGTCTGAATGCATGCTTGCGACCACAGACACTGCATGCTTGCGAACGAACATGCCTGTGCACGTGCGTTTGACATGACGTAATAGGGCCTGTAATTATGTGTGGCAATGGATGCATTTGTGCGTGTTGCACACGCTTGTCAGGATGTTTGAGTATTTGGTAATAGAAAGCGTCTTTGTGCCCATAGGCACATATCAGGTGGTCTTTGTGGTCGGTGGTTTGTGTGTGGGCAAGAGAGCGAATTAACAAAACAAAAGAGAAAACAACAAAATTGATAAAGACCGTGTGCACAACCAGCCATCCAGCCACCCATCCAGCCAGCCACTCAGCCAACCAGAAAGACACAGACACTCAAATACGCAGGAACTCAAAATAGGGCAAGAGCGATTAGGGGAGGGAATATTGGAAAAGACATGACAGAGAGAGCGAAGGGAGGAGAGAATGGAGTGGGAGTAAGAGAGAGAGAGAGAGTGAGAGAGAGGGCAGGAAAGGAAGAACAGTGACAAATTAAACGTGTTTGTGAATGGGCACTGTAAATTTCCTTCTGGGGGCAAAGGAAAATGATAAGCCAATAAATAACTTACAAATCTGTACATTAACAAAAAACACAGACCTTGCTGGAGAAAAATGATTACTTCGTAGATATTTTCACACAATCAAATAAACAAATAAAGAAACTGTAATTGAGATTCGTACTTGTAGACTATACAGACCATTTGAAGATTCAAGCAAAACCCCAGTTGTACATTAATCTTGACCACCATAACACAACACTTAAACGAATATCAGTAAACACCAAATCTATTCTAAAACTTTTTTTTTTACCTTAGGCTGTCGCAAGGATTATTTAAAGAGAAAGCGACAAATCGAATGCTGGGTTTAGAGTCAAGAAATAATAAACACCGTTCAGAGAAGAAATGACATAAAACGATCAACGCACTAACAGCTGAATATTTTACACAAGATTCGTTTATGGCGAAACAGTTTCTCCTCTGTCTCTGTCTAATTCATTCTTCTGCTTATTTACAAAGACGAAAAAAAAGAGAAAATCCTGAAGCGCAGAACTGATTTTAGTTTTTCGTTTTTGATCGCAAAATCAGTCTTTCTGCTTTTTTCCCCTGGTTTCTGCAAGCATCCAGAAGAGAGACGTACTTATTTTCTCCCTTTTATCCCTTGTCTGCTGTGAGAAAACGTCTGTTGAGTCGAATGACATGTGGTTCACAGTACTGTGCCTCTTAAATGTTTGAAAATCATTCAGCGAGGAGGTCACTCATTCATATGACGTCACGAACACACGATTCTGAAAAACACACATGGGACGAACTTATCCAGAACGACCCTTTTTAGACCACAGGAAATGTCGCCTCATATGTCAGTGTCGAAACATTTCTCCAGAGTAAAATCTGGTCTTCGTTTTTGCTTTTTTTATCTAAAAGCATGCGAGGTCTTTCTGGTTTGTGGGGAGGCATGTGTTCGTTCTACCCACACTGTCAAACTTTCACTGACACTGACACAGCAAAAGCAGGCAAGTACATAGACAGGCACAGTAGCTCGCCACCAGTTTGAAGAGTAAGGAATTTATCATATTTGTATACATAAAGACAAATGAAAGTAATCAGACGTATACAGTCTCAGGAGCAACAGAGTTTGCCAGTTGTTCTGGTTTTTTAGAGGCAAGAAGTATGCATGATCAACAAATTACTTCAAATAAATGTGTTCCCCTTGAATGATCGATCTCTTAATGACATCGATTTGGTGAACTATTAAATGTCACCATAACACATGTCATCACAAGAAAAATTCAGATTGCTCAGACATCCTCTTCAGCAGTAAAATCTTCGTTTGCTTACAAGTTTGAAAACTAAACGCCATGTGATTCCCAGAATAGCTATTTCGGACCTCACCGAGTTTCATGAGGTAGGCAGTCTACTTGCAGCCCAAAGCGTAGGCTAGTCGGACGGGTAGCTACTAATTTGTATCTTCTGAAAAGTAAATAGAGATATGTAACAGCAGTGTACAGGTTCGCGAGAGACGTTCTTCGATGTAAGTTTACTAAGCCCAAAGCAAGTCTGGCAGAATTTAAAATCTGAAAATCAACACGTTTATCTGGGACATTTCTGTAACCAGACATTAAAACCTTTGTCGTCTTGTCTTTGACGGAGCTCACTATTTATAAGTCAAAGATGTAGTCAATGCTTTTAATTTTCTCTATTTCCGAGAAAATGCATACATTGCCTCCGATGTATATAAAGAATTTGCAGTAGACTCGATTCGATGCTCCAGATTCTTATAGAAATCTGTTCTGCAAGCGGTAAACATTACCTTTCAACGGACCGCTATCATCACGTCTGGTTTTACAAAGCCGGTCGCATATAGTTGGACAAAGTCGTACAAAAGCAGTCGGAAAGAACTAAAGCAGCCGTACACATTAAAGACGTTCTCTAACTTCGATGGATTCTTCTGAACATAATTTTTCCTTCCCGAGATTTTAGTGAAAATACTTGTCTGTAGAGAACATTTGTTCCATTATTGTCGACTAGTTTCTTATCGAATGCCTTCATTTGATTCACTAGAACCATATATGGGCAGTATTCCTGATAAAAAGGAAATAATTCAACTGGGTCTTTACGGATATTTAAATAATAGCTTATCTTTATCTGGTGAGACTTGAGAAAAGTCCATACGAGCGTAGAAACCTACTTCTGAGTGCATACATTATGCGTCCAACATACAAACCCACAAGAAGACTGAGCGTAAACACTTACAGCTAGAGCTTTTTTTTTAAAAAAAAATTCTCGCTGATAAGAGTGTAAATTTGTCAAGCAGCATTGACGAGAGATCTGTGTAATCTCTTCGGCCAGCCATGTCGTTAACATGTTCAGCTTACAATAATGACGACTTTGACGACGAGACCTTCCCAGCAGACGCTGCACTAAATGAGCGTTTATTTTGGTCCCAGTGCGTCTGCCGAGAAGGCAAGCACAGACGAGCGTTTCAAGAATCTCATGAGCGTGTCCGAGAGAGCGGTGAATCTGAGACCACCCCGGCCATTTTCAGAACTGCCCCTCGGCCGGGCTCAGATCTTTCCGGTTGAACTGCCACAGGAAGATGACCGTCAGGCCGATGAAGTTGATGAGCAGGTAGGCGATGAAGATGACGCGGTCCGTGACGCAGGAGATGATGCGCCACTCGCGCACGAACTTCTCCTTCTCATCCAGCCTGTTCTTCTTGTCGCGCACCTTCTCCAGGATGTCTCGAATGGCCCGCACCTCCTCCATCAGCGGCGCGACAACAGGACTGGAGAAGTCGTCGCCTCCTTGCTGGAACCCTCCTCCCATCTCCGCCGTCTCGCTGAAGCCTCCCCCGGATCCTCCCCCACCAGGGGGCGCTGGCGCCTGTGTGCCGCGCGACTTCTCCGCGCCGTTGTCCAGGAGGCGGACCTGAGCAAAGTTGACGTCGGTATACGGGTACTGGCCCTTGGGGTTGCCCCCTCCCACGCGCCCGGTGTTCCAGCTGCGGGCCGGCTTCTTCTGAGAGGATGTCGAGTAATCGGGGTCAGTGACCTTGTCACGCAGGCACAGCAGGCGGGCGATGACGTCGATCATCAGCTGCAACAATGACAAGAAGCATCGCACAGCATTTTTTCCCCCCCGAGATGAAAGATTTTCGAGCAGGAGCGGAAACAGCTGGGGGGTTTTTTCCTTAAAAATCTGACGAGAACGGTTGAACCCTCTCTCACCTTCAGAAAATTACTCCCCAGCAAAAAAAAGCTATTCAATAAGATATTTACTAAATCTATTAATCGATCAATTGAATTACATTTAAAACATTAAGTTTATCGTAGCTGTCATGCATTTCTAGGCCCAGCGCTTGTTGGGCCGACATTTGCATATTGTGGGCCTATGTTTGGTGCTTGTGGGACAATGTAGCTTGTGGGCCCAGGCTTGCAGCTTGTGGACTTTGCTAGCCTGGGTTTTGACAACAGAGTAGGCCTATGCCTGAGCAGGAGCATATACTTAATTCCAGATCCCACGACCTTTGATGTCGTCGTGGCGAGTGCACGTTACGACCCGGTGGCGTAAGATCTGCAAAATTCTTGACTTTTGGACTGCGGAAGGTGCGGAAGGTTACTCACAACTCTCAGCCACCTGGGTGCTCTGTTGATACGGACTCCTCTGTAGAACATGTTCGCCACCACAGTCGTCAACACGGTTGACATGGTGATCATAACCATATTGAGGCAGAAATACACTCCTGTACAAATCATCAACAGAGCTTATTATGCGAAAGTTACCGTGTGCTGATCGTCATTAAAAAAATTCGTACCCGCAGTGGAAGTGACTGGCAACAAGGACCTAGACTGTCAGCTAGTAAGAGTTGATTAAGATACAGTTTAGAGTTTATTATATGGAAAAAGTTTAGAGTTTAAATTTTTAGACAAAGAGGATGAGGTGCAGAGGGTCACAAAACTAAGAATATAAGCGGCGGGAAAGAGAAGGGATACAAGCCGACGAGAAGATAAGCAGAAAAGAGAAGAAAGAGGGTCGTAAAACAATGAGCCAGTGATGTAGTGCCGCGAAGGCTGTTCTTGACTGATGATCTTTCAAACAACAAACTTTGGCCGTCTGAACCTGCGTTCTATAACGCGTGCTTCCGCAAAGGGCCCTCAACGTTTCTTACACTGCAACGTCACTTGTTTTCATTGCACTTCGTGTCACATGTCTACACTAATCTGGGAACAGAGTGGGCAAAGTTCCAAAGTCGAAGAAAGATCGCTCCGTGTTGTGGAAACCTAAGCATTCTTCGCCGATCCTTGCACCTGACTGTGTCAAAAGACAACTCTCAAAATCTAAATCTATTGCCAAAACTCAGATTCTGGACAGTAACCACGACAGTATGAGATCGCCTAGGTTTTAAAACATTTCACAAAGGACAGGATTTAAAGTCGGCACTCCGGTGTTTACTGTTGTACATAAACCTGAGACTAAATACTGGGGCAGGCGTTACGGAACTTAGGACTGAGACCGCCAAAGATTGTCTTTGGAAGGATCGTCCAGTTAAGATCGGCTTTAAGATAGCTGTCAAGCTGACGTGCATTACGCACACCCTAATAATGAACGTGATATAAAACCCAGTAGCATCCCCCCCCCAAAAAAAAGCAACTACAGCAAGGTTGCTATGTGAACGAGACATGTAATTATAAATAGATTTGCATTAAAAATAGGCTGCAGAGAGTCAGAAGAGAAAGTGCCTCCCTCTTCCTCTACTGCATCTAAATGGGAAGAGTGCAGTGTCCGAATCATCATCTTCCATCATAAATCAGCAAAATATTTACTGGTGCTGCACAACCATACCTGGCATAACAAGCAAACTCATTATTTTCGCGAACTTTGGAAGCAAATATCAAAGCTAGAAAATAAGCAATATAGACTATTTGTTTTGTCTGGACTCTCTGATACTTAAAAACAACGCGTTGTTTATGACAGTGGTTCAGCCCCTGATATGACCCGAGCAAACAGCAATACAAACAATCGCTGGCGTCACACACTCTGTTCCGGTTAGATATTTTCTGTAATGAGCTTTCGCTTCCCAATTTATTGCGTCAGAAACTTCCAGAAAAGCAAATAGCAAGCGACAAAGGAGCCATATCTTTTGGTGCGTGGCCTGTCACGTTTTCCCTTGGAAATTCCTGAAACTGTACGACTCGCTACTAAACGATGGAATTGGCTGTCAACCGTTCGTCACAGAAGCCTGAGTTTCTGTAGAGAAGATGAAATTGGTTTTCGGTTTGTACATTAGCGATATAGATAGCTAGATGCTGAGGGGAGTGGGTGGGAGGAAGGGTGCCTGCGCCACAAAGGCTGCAGGGCGTTGGGGTCAATAGGTCGTCTCCCTCCCCCCCCAAAAAAAGGTCGTTGGTATACCAAGAATGGTGTTCCGTTTTGTCCTATTTCGCGCCGTGACCCCGAAAAGGCCAGGGCCTGAGTGGTAAACATAGAAATACGTTCTGTTGTTTGTGAAAAAGCGAACTAATAAGTCACTGCAGAAATGGACACAGGTTTCGATGAAACTTGTTAGCTACCCATAACAGGGGTAGTCTCAATTACTGTTACCCGGAGAGAATTGCTGTAAACAAAAGACGGCCGCTCTGCTCTGTGAACACTCAGTAGAAATCATGAAAATCAAACTGAGTAAAGTTATGGATAAAATGATAAGTTGTATGGGAGCAAACAATGCGCTAAATTATGGACTAATTCGAAGCTATTTTATGGACCGAGATCCCCCTCCCTAAGCTTCTCTTTTTTCTTACAAAAACCATCAAAAGCATTTCACTACAAGTTCGCCAGATTCACTTTGACAAGGACTTTTTATCAAGATCATGCAGTTACTTGTGCATTATTACGGTGAAAAAACCTCTGTTGCATCAGGTTCATCAATATGAAGTGCGAACAAGAGCTAAAAAATTTCTTCTTTCATTTCTGAGTTCGGTTAGTGTTAATGTCCTGATTCTCGCGGGGATTGTGGGACTAGCAGGAGTTTTTGTGCCGCTCGTTTGATTTATCGAAATATCACCTTGACACGCAGTGTATGCTGAAAAGAATATCTCTAGAGACATCTGGCGAGCGTTCACCCAAGGGGGGTGGGTGGGGCGCAATACTGCCCTCTCCCTCCCCTATTCCCGTTTCAGTTTTAGCTGACAAATTGTTCTTGTTCCGAGACCGACTGTGCAATCGTTTCCTCAAACTCTGCACTTAAATGGAATGTTGTTCTCTCCTTTATAACAGATATATTGCAGGCAACCAAAAAGCAGAAATGTTCCATGTTGGAAGTGATTATATTAAGCTACGCGATCAGATATGGGTTTATTTTCAGTTCTTTGGGATAAAGATACCCCCCACCAATATTTACAGATCCAAAACAAGCAAACAAACATGAACTCCGCCCTACTTTCACACACGATAGGAAACACCCACACACGCACAAGCCCGTTGTCCTGAATATGTTACACAACCTTTCCACCGAGGTACCATTCGAATCCCTTTCAGCGATACCTTGAGATATCCTTTGACATGATTTAAAAAGTCTTTAAAGCCTCCAACATTCCCTCCTTATTGAATTTCTTGTTTCCATTTGTATATTTCTACCTACCTCCATTTGCATCGGACCGCTTAGTGGAAAGTGTAGCCAACACGATGCCGGTGTGAATATGATTAGAGGTTAGGTTTAAGGCCGCCTAGCGCTACGTCGCGAGGCCAAAAACTAACAGCATTTTAGAGAACCAGACTATTAAGCCAAGAGTTTGTTTAAGCAGACCATAGCTTAGTCCCCGCGACTTTCCATAAAGGGATTTGGCAACCTGCGACACTCGTAGACTGAAAAGTGTGTTGTACCTTGGCAGCAGGCTGTAGCGTTTTCCTCTATTTTCAATAACAGTAAATGGAATCTACATATAATCTGGAGTCCTAGCGAACTGGTTGTGAAAAGATTACTTTGTCAGCTTATATGTAACCCAAGGCAAGACAGGGAGAAACTCACAGAGCAGTTGGCTTGCAGCTTTGTTAAGATGAAGCAGAACAACGTATTGGTGTGGACTAGGCGATAAAATCAGGGTATATATATATATATCCCAAGAGTCAACAAATTTCACAGAAAGGACGGGTTCCACAAGCACTTTCATGTTTGGAAAATGACGAACGATCGCTAACACACACCAGTCCAGTGCTCCATCCTGAAGAGTTCTGCTCAATCCTGACAAACAAATGTCGCGTGTCAACCCTCTGTGGTGGTGGTTGTGGTCTGGTGATGGCAATAATGGTGAAACCGACAATGACGACGATAGGAAGAAATACTTCTAAATAATGTTTAGCCTTTTTAAAAAAAACCGAAATAAAACAAACAACCACCGGTTTTTGTTTGAAGTACACTGGAGGTTGATGGGGTTAGAGGTGCGCGGAATTCAGCGACGATGTATATTTCTGAACAGTCCCGTGAGACTGGCTTCCATCCAACTTTGTTTTTTGATGGTCCGGCCACGGCGAAGCGGGTCCAGTAGAGGGCTGGCTCTCGATTAAAAGCTGGCTAGAGAATGGGTTTGATGGAACGGAGAACGATAAATGCTGCTGGCACCGCTGATCTACCGCAATAATATTTGTCACTGCTGTGGCGTGGAAGAACCGTCGTCGAGAAAAATCTGACGAACTCTGGTATGTGTCTGTACTCCGAATCGTCGAAAGCTTTCATTTTCCCATCTAAATGTCTTCGGTGACGAGAACTTTTCCAAGTATTCAATCTGAATTTGCACTGGACTAACAAATGACAAAGTTTGACTCTTCTTACTCAAAAAAAGTTCGAATAGTTAAAATTTAAATATTGGAATGCTTATTTTTGCCTGTGCGACTGACTAGAATGACACTTCCCCTCTCGTTTCTGCCCCTGGGGGGTAGATCTGGCTTACCTATCGACACTACCCCCCCAAGGGTTCAAAACTAAAGCGCATACGGAAGCTGATCATACCATTGTACAAGACAAAATGAAAGGGGTAAGGGATAGCCACTGTGACAGTGCATGAGCATAAAGGCGATATCTTCCACAGAAAAAAATCCAGCTGGTTTTTCAGACAGTAAAGCGTTTAAACTCACCGATCAGGGGTATGGAAGCCGCTGCTTTGGGCGTTGACTCAGAGAGAAGTAACAGCAAGACGAAGAATGCAAGGAAAATGTTCATGCCTAGAGACGAGAATAAAATGGGTATGTCTATATTTAGCAGAAAGCTTGAAAGGAATAAAATCATAGCTAGTAGCAACAAATAAAAGGAGTATATGTTCTTGCTAACCAACAACGCTTATAAAAAGCACTTATATCTGGCATATATCTGGTATAGAGACGAGATAACATAAATATATATATATATATTTATTCTCACAAATAGTCAAGAATATATTAATGAACAACAAGAATAAAAAATATAATCATGCGAAACAGCAGTAAGACTGTACAAATATAATATTAATAATACTCTGAAGAGCAATTAATGACTAACAACATTAGAAGCAGCAACAAAATCGAATGTAAATTACAGATTGCTAAATCAGATAAAAGAGACAAGAGAACATTTCGTTAAATTATCCCACACGACGAAATCATGAGACTTGGTATACTTCATTAAAACTTTGTCAACATCAGAAGAAAGATTAAAGAAATCAGCAACAAAACCCCTGCTTTGAGGTATAAGTAAATGGTAGGGACAGAAGTATCAAACAGATTTGCACGAGTTGTGTGCGGGAATGGAGGCAACCTGTAACCCACCAGTTAGGTCATGGACCCGTTTATCTACTCTCAATGGATCCCATCCCTAGAGCTAAGCTGAAAAAAATGAGAATACTGTCTGTAGCTCAGAAAAGATCTTATCAAACCGATACTGAGTATTTACTGATGACATAAATTTCCAGACAATCAGTTCGCCCAAACCACTATCCTAGGCTAACAATAGACTCGATTCCAACATGAGATTCTCAATCAACGCTTCGAAGAAGGCGTTAAGGAATTACAGAATGGCACGGAACTTTCTATCCTGTCCTACAACGCCGAAAGGTTCGTAGCACCAAACGTACCCAGAATTAGTTTGGCAGGTGACTCCGGCGGCACCCAGAAAATGACGAGGGTGAGGAGGCTGAGGAGGGCGCAGGGCATGATGAGGATGAATGTGTAAAAAGCTACCCGCCGTTTGATCCGTAGTTTGAACTTAACGTCCGGGTAGGGCTCCGGGCAACACGTATAGCGCTTGACAAAGCGCTCGGCTGTATTGCGGGTTATCTCCCACTCGTTGCTTTCGATGTAGTCCTAATAAAGACAAAGAAAGAACATAATTCTTCATAAGGTAGTCAGTATTTGTAGTCAAACATCTGTAATCATTTGATTATTAATGGGAATATTAGTAACTATTAGACAAAATATAGGTCCGATAACGATTTTATGACCATCAATACATAAATTCCAGGTGTAGGTTGCATGCGCATTCATATCTCCTCTCCCTTCGTAAAGGTGCATGTAAAACACACTCTGTGATGAGTCTTACGATCGTTTTTATGGCCGGAAGGGTAAATAGGAAGAATATGCAACCTAACCCAGTAGTTATGCCAAGGACGTTAATATTTCGCTGTAAGTTTTCACAGCAGCCTTCAGAATTCTTCTAAAACAACATTCCCCAAAGCTCTTACTTTTTTGTGGGCTCCATGGGCAAACGGGTTTGAAGACTGAACTATCAGACAACATAGAGTTTACCGAGGGTTAAAACAACTCACATCAAGATCGAAGCTGGTTTTATTAGGAAGTAAATGAATGTCGAGCTTGAAGCCGTTGTACGACCACGATCCAAACTTCATGATGCATTCCTGCTCGTCAAAGGGAAAGAACAAGGTGTCGAAGGAACAGGAACTGCGAAGGATTGCCTGAGGCATCCACAGAAGGTCTCCAGTTGATTGCGTCACTACCAGGGCGTTCCGTTGTTCTTTCAGTCGATCATCGGCACTGCAGCGAAAGGGCGAACCGTGCGGACAGTTCGAAGTTATTAACAGAAATTGCAGGAACTACTTTATCTCTTAATGTGTTATTCTCGTTGCTTGCTTTTTAAAATCTCGTTTTACGCCGATAACTAAGGGTTTTTTTTTCATGGGAAATGGATGATCCAGGAAATGAAAACCGCATTCAGACAAAACATACGGGTCCGCGTCTAGACCTGAACCTGTGCTCTACGCTGTTCACTGTCCTAGAGAGGAAAACCATTACACCTGTGCACTACCGGAGCAACTAGCAGAATTTTTTGTCAAAGATTTTAAAATGGTTGGAATCTGAATGGGTGTGAGCGCATGTAAGTTTTCTATCCCCCATCCAGCTTAAAAAGAAGTAGTAAGGGAAAGGTAATTCCCAATACTCCATACTCGATGCGAACAGCTTTATTTAAAAATGACGAAGAGCGTCCAACATGGCAGAACTATTTTAAAAAACAAAACAAAACAAAACCACGTAACAGGCTGAGGACGGGAGTGAACATTCGGCAGTTTGTGACTGCGGTGTGCAGATAAGCTGAACCTGACAAGTGCGGCGTGAAGACATGCTAGAAAAGGTTCGCTTGAATTTGCTTGCAAACAGGCCCGGAAGTGAGGCGCGTACCCCGTGGGGAAGTTAGAAATATCTGCGTGAAAGGAAGGTGCGTGCGTCATTTTTAAGGGACCCTGGCATTGGCAAGGGTGGGGTAGGGGGTGGTGGTGGTGTTACCTCCGCAAACAAGATTTATTTTTCATTTCCTTGCAGGAACCGGCAAGCAGCGGTGCATAAAAAGCGATTCTAGAAGTCTTCAGAGCGTTGCTTCTTTTTCTGCAACATTTCCTTTACAACCGATAAATCACAGACAGCTAAGGGGCAATCTACTGCCCAGGACTTCCCTGGTCTTATAATCGCGGGAAGAGTTTGCGACTGCTGTGTAATCTGGATGTTACAAGGAAGGCGCTACGACAGAGCGGCTGACGACGAACTACAGGAAAAATGAAACAAATCTGCGTCATCTGACGTCATCACATAATTCCAAGATAAAAAAATATGGTTCTCACATTTTGGAGGGAAATCAAAATTATAACGAGGGATTTCAAAATGGTAATGTCTGATTTCTAGTTTTTCAGTGGTTGTTTAGAGCAGGACATTAAAAAGTCAGAATAAACATGAAAAGAAAGAAGGATTTTGCATGTTCATATAATTAGCAGTCACCAACATGCAGGATCACCTGGCAAGAAAGAACAAGAGGAAAATAAACTGGTCTTCTGATAGTAAAATAATTTTATTGCCATGGATTGAAAAGAATGAATTTAGACTATGTACATATGTTTGAAGACTCCAAGTACGAACTAAAATAATTATTTGAAAGCCGGTTCTATTATTCCGACACTTCCCACATTAAAGATAGCTCAAGACAATACAAATACCATAGAATGAATTGTGTGATACAAAATATGTTGTTTCCACTTCATCGATCTATGCAAATGAGGGAATATTACTTTCACGTGTGAAAAAGAGTAACCGATTCCTTAGGCCTATCCTTCACAGCCAAAGAAATGAAACGTCTGGGTTTCATACCTCTCATTGTGATCCCTCATTTTTTCCCAGACCAGAGTCTAATGCTACTATTTACCTGGGTCAACTGATTCATTAGGCATTGGCTCTCTTCGACCCCACCCCACCCCCAAAAAGTCTTTTAATTTATTCTGTCTTCTTTTGCTCTTTTGCTGACTGGTAGCGGCGTAACTCAGAGATGCCGTAGTCTCTGTAAGGCGCTTCCAGTTTCTAAACTCTTCTAATTCATTTTTATAGAGTCCTGGTATTCTAGAAGGCCTCCTGTCAGTCAGTGATCATTACCTCAAGAAAAGTCGAGCGCTCGTGAACAAAACGCAATCATAGAAGCAGAAATGATGTCTGACTATTTATCAAAAAGAGAATTTATTAAATTTTCCGCATTTTGTTACTCCTTTCTCTATCCTGTTGAGGAATATGAATCATAACTCTGATTTTCGCTAGCTGCACAAAAACTTTTAATGTAGATTAAAGCAAGCGTTGCTTCGTTCTTTCTGACTTCTTTACTGAACGAAGTCTACAAGGAAATTAAACCTTAAAATTACAGTGCTTCTTCTTCGGTATTTAGAGACAAGAGGACTGGCCTGCCCAAGCACCGCTTCCTATACGCACACAGAAAAAACGTCGCGCACGAAATAAACCAGACAAGATTCGATTCACAATATAGAGCTGTTGTCTCATCTGTATCCGGAATTCGCTATCCATTCGGACGCAGATGTCTTTCTGTCTATTTCCGAGAAACATCCTTTGCCTGACTCCAATGCCAGGAAATTTCCTGCGAAAATCGGGCGCTGTCGTCAGATGCGCCGACGCCAAAATTCGAAGCTGACAAACTCGAAATGCGGACAGCTATGGATGCTGTGCGCTGGTGTATTGGAAATGGACGATTGCCATGGAAACATCACATGTCTTATCTCTCGGGGTGAAGTGGACAAATCAGAGACGATGTCTTAATCAGCCTGGACTTCTCTGGTAATTGGAGTTATCGGCGATCGCCTGTCCCAATTACCATTTCTCACTGCGCAGGAATGCTGCGTCAGACCGCTGCTTCTGAACTGCCTTCCATGGCGTGTCCTGAGCCCCTTGCTTCCGGCTATGTCGGGATGCGAAAGTTTTGTTCTGCCTATTTGCATTTTTTTCTCTGCAGAAATGTCGTCTGGGATTGCGTTTGTTGACTGGTGGCTCCTATTCGATTTCGCTTTCTCCTCGTTAAGGCGGAGGGCTCCAACAAATTTTTCTTCTCTATTCCTTGCGAATAATAGAACCAAGACGAGGCATTCGGGATCCTTGAAAGTATATTACTTAAGCCTGGGTGGGCCTGCTGAACCTCCCCAGCTTTCAAATGGAAGAACGAATGCAATTTCGGTGTACCTGGCATGTCCTTAAGATGTCTTCTTTTAAAAGTTTGATTTAAAAATATTTTGGACGGATATTTTTTCTTCTGTACAATCTAAAATGGGAGTCCTTTTCGTTAAATTGCCGATTTTTTTCTGTAAGTACTCTAACAGGGCACGAGCAATAGTTTTTTTATATTCCAAATCAACATATGTCACCGTCGTGCAGATTCTCCGAATTCCACGACATGCAGTTTTCATCGCCTTGCACGTTTGGTTTCTTAGCAAAATACCGTGGATTCTTAGAAATCTCTCTCAGAGGTCGCTGGCTTCTCGTTGTGCGCACAAGGAGGACAAATCTGGTGGACAGCGATAACGGCTTTACTCAGCTTTGTTTTTGTTGTGCAATTTTTCCATGGACCCGTTGCACGGTACATTGCGTCCATTATCGAACCTTTCGACCACTTTGGTTTCGAATGAGTGTGAATGATCTTTTAATGTACAAATCATGAAACCCTGTTTTCTTAGGGCTTTTTAAATGGGATTTATCATGCTTGCTGTAGAATATAAAATGTACTTATATTTTTGTTTTCTTTCGATCTCATGGATTGGGAACGAATAGGATGCAATAATTTCAGATCGAAATGAAAGAAAGACTCTCGAGCAGTAAGATGCTTTATGCGAATTTGCCTCACAGTTGTATCAAGTGTGTTAGAAGAAAATAGAATGATAAATTATTAAGTTTTTTAAAAACATGACCTCAAAATTCATCTCTAAGATCCAGCTTAAAATGTTCAAGACAGTGAAACACTTACTTGCATATACATTGGAATACTATTCCAGAAGAGGAATTTAAGAGCGATGCAATGCCTATTCTGTGCTGGATGTATTGAATGAAGCTAACACTCTGATACTCCTTCTTTATACTAACAATTAGAAATGTAAAATCAGCAAGGCGTGATGAGAGTGACAAGACATATTCAAGAAAATAAAAGAAATAAAAAGAGAGCAGCAATCAATATTAGCAGAAGAATCTTTTTTTCGAGTTGTCTTACAATTACTAAAGCCAAGAAAGTAGCGAGAAAACAGTTTTCAGATATGTAGGTCTGCAAGCGTAACGTATTCACGGCAATATTTAAGTATTGGAAAGCAGAAAGCAGTGTTCACGCTAATTTCCCTAAGGCCTGGGCCCGCCCAATCATCTTTGGAGCGTCTGACTAAATTAACTGTAATTCGAAAGAAAGATGGCCCTCTGCGAAATCTCAGGGCCGGTAAAACAGAGTTGCCGCTCCCCAAGGGTGCTCCTCAACGAGCGGTTGGCAAGTATAAAACTTCATTT
Source organism: Lanistes nyassanus (assembly GCA_004794575.1). Taxonomy (NCBI): domain Eukaryota; kingdom Metazoa; phylum Mollusca; class Gastropoda; order Architaenioglossa; family Ampullariidae; genus Lanistes; species Lanistes nyassanus. Next base: position 141,193 of record SMGT01016053.1, read on the forward strand.
CACCAAGCGCGGGCCATCTGAATAAAAATCGTTAGACAGTTTGCCAAAATACGCTCTGCCTTGGCATTTTGTTTGAGTTCCAGACGTTTGCTCGTTTGTTTGCTGCTGGTTACGTTTAAAGGAAAGCATGCTGCTACATAGTCTGTGTGGCAAGAAACCTGAATACCTCTAATGATGTAGAATGTGAAGCTGAATATTATACCCAGGGAAAGAAGGCTAGATCCTTGGTCTGCTTTCGACGTTCATTTTTGCGGGAAAGGAATTCGTGCCCTGCTGGCTAGTTCTATAGGCAACGCAGCTCTGGCTTATGCAGCTCTTCCATCAGGCCAGCCCTGCTCACCAGGCAAACATTATCGTGTCTTGTTCGCAGGAAAGGACAGCGGGAGGGCACGGCAGGCAAAGGGGATCCTAATATCAGCGGCAATTTGTCGCTCGGCATAACCAACTTTTGGAGGTACAGGCAGCGGAAGTTCCCAGCAGTGGTCGCGCGTGGAGTAAAGGCATGGAGCTCTCCCAGTAATGTCGTAACTCATCCTTTTCTTTTGCCAGAAATGTTCTGCGTGCAAGGCTGCTTCTCGAGCACTGGTGGATTGTCTAAGAATCTGACTTTGCGAAAGTGCATCTGACTATCAGGATGACGTAATAAACACATAAGCCCTTCTTAAAAAATGGGTGTCCTTTATCAGCGTGGTATGTATGTATGTATGTATGTATGTATGTATGTATGTATGTATGTATGTATGTATGTATGTATGTATGTATGGATGGATGATGGATGGATGGATGGATGCATGCATGCATGCATTATTTGCACCTTTCTCTGTACATTTAGTCTCCATAGGTGAGAAAATACATGCTGGACAAGGTAAATAAACCAGGTAAGTTTCCAAATCGGAAGCGGTGCTGGCTTCCATGCCGGAATGCTTTCGGAAGCCATCTTCTTCTTGAAACAGTTGGCGACGGCTGGACATCAATTCTTGCGTCAGGGCATTACGCGGCAAATTGGGTCCCAAACAGAGTTAAGCTAGCTGGTCGGCCGACAGTCCCTGTCTTCTTCTCCCTGGGATTAGATTACAACGTTGGGATGAACGGCGAAGAGGGATTTGCCACCGAATAAACCCGAGCCCTGCGAGGGGCTGGTCGTTTCGAATACAACAATTCCGGGGGTGACTTATGGACGACGAGGGGAACGAAGCCACTAGACGGTCGCAGAAAGGAGAAGAGGACATAAATTTGTTGTTAATTTGAAGGATGGCCTGATGTGGCAACAACGGGGGTGGGTTCGAAGCGATGTTACAGGCGGAAGATACTCCAGAACGTACGAGCACTTGGAATTGCAAAATCAATGCGAATGTGCGGCCAAAAACTTTTTGAACACCAGTGAAGGTGTATTTTAGACAACATTATGCAGAATGTTTAATCCATATGCAATAAGTGTAATTTTGACAGAAGCATTAAATCGAGTCTTTTACCTTTTTAAAATGAATTGTTTTTAATTGAAGAAACATTCGCTTGAATTAGCTAAACACATAGTAAAGTTAAGTAACTCCTTCGTCTCTGAAGTACGTCTCTCTTTCCTGAGACTTGACATAAACACGGACGACAGCCAAGTGTTACACAGAATTGTCTCAAGAGGCTTGCTGGAAACGTAGGTACCTTAAGGAAGCCCCAGTAAGGTCAAAACATTCAGGCAAGAAAACAATTCCGTGTTGCTTTGTAGCGTCTCTTGAAACACCTCGGATCCCAGCAAGCACCTTTCAGTTGTTTACACTGCGACTTTCTTCCTTCATCACCCTCTCCCAGAAAAGAATGAGCGGATAAAAGGCAGAAGAATAAGAAAAAAACTTACAAGTTGTACAGAAGGATGTCTGGAAGCCAGATTTTGTCGGATGGGAGTCTGACGTCAGAGATGTTGTCGTAATCTTGCGGATTCCAGGTAAGCAGCTCATCACGCCATTCCTTGTCGACAACATTACACAGGTAATGCCTGAAGTTAGTACAGTCTCAACTACATTACACAGGTAATGTCTGAGGGTGGTGTAGTGTCCACAACATTACACAAGTAATGCCCGAAGTTAGTACAGTGTCGACAACATGACAAGGTAATTCCTCAGGTAAGTACAGTGTCGACAACAAGACAGGGTGATGCCTGTGGTTAGTAAAGTCAAGAACATTACACAGGTAATGTCTGAGGCTAGAAAAGGGTCTACAGCATTACAAGGTAATGCCTGAGGTTAGTACAGTGTCGAAAAAATTACACAGATAATATCTGAGCTTAGTACAGTGTTAATTGCAAATGCACGCGTCCGCACAGATTACACAACTGTACAGATAGTCCTGTTTGTCGCGAAGACTGTACATTAGCGAAAAACAAACAGGTATTCCCGAAGTGACCATTAAACCTCTAAAATGTCCTCTGTTAGTCCACCCCCATACTTCCAAATTTCGTTTCCACCAAAAATTCCGCACTTCTTAATGTAGAGATAGTCATATTTATAAAGCATTAATAGTTTTTCATGCTCAAAATGTTTAAATATTTTTAATTAACACTGAAGAAAAATGAAGGAGAAAGGTTTTAAGTATGTTGATGCACTTCTAATGCTGATTTGGAATTGTGTTGTTGGCAATCTATTTAATTCTTACCAGAGTAAACTTCGCGAGCAAAAACCTCTTTTTACATTGCAGTAAAAAGGCTTCGCTTGTCGTCATTTAAAAAATGTTTAGTTGACATGTCGCTGCCAACATAATGATCGTAAAGGGACTTCGCCTGTTCACTTACAAATGAGGATCTGTCATTCCCACTCGATCTTTTTCCCCAGAAGCATCTTGGTTTTTTCATCTTCTCTAGAGCTTTGTGGTGGAGTATCAGCGGTGCTGTTGTGAAAACGTTTTTTGTTCGTGAGATGCCTGTTCCTTGTGGTTGGTGACAGCTTGACTAGGTTCGAATTATGTAGTTAAAAATTCGTGCCTGCGTGTGTGTGTCGAGAGAGGGAGAGAGCATGACTCACTCACCCATCCGAGCTTACCTACTGACTCACTGGCTCACTCAAAACTCATGCATCCGCCTTCTATGCCACTGTGCTGCTAAGACCGGTGCTTGTGCTGTGTCAATAGTTCACAGAGGTGAGGAGGCAGCTAGCATATCATTAGTCGCAGAATCTCTTCTCTTACATATTGGTATAAAAAGCTAGTCCTTATATATTAGTGCCAAATATTAGTCCCTAAATATGATTACCAAATGTTAGTCCTTATATAACTTATCCGGACAACTATTAGCGCCGACAAAAAATAACTGATTTGAGTGCTTACATATTGATACATAATTTTACATAGACGAACAAAATATTGGTTGGTTTCAAATGTTAGCGCTAATATACTGAGGCTGAATGTTTACCTGTTTCTACAGAATGTTGATGATTACTTAGAGGTACAGAATGTTAGGGTTTACATACTGGTACCAAATATTACTGGCGAGACACTGACACTGAATGTTAGTGCTTGTACATTGGTACCAAAAGTTAGTGATTACAAAATGGTACTAAATGTTAGTGTTCACAGAGTGACACCAAAGGTTAGTACTTACGCATTTGTGTCAAATAATGCTTACAACGTGGTACCAAATATTTGTGCTTACAAAGTTATACCAAATATTAGAGCTTACAAAGGGGTACCAAATGTTAGTCTTACAAACTGGTACCAAATGTTACTCTTACAAAGTGGTACCAAGTGTTAGTCTTACAAAGTGGTACCAAATGTTAGTCTTACGAAGAGCTACCAAATGTTAGTCTTACAAAGTGGTACCAAATGTTAGTGCTTACAAACTGGTACCAAATGTTAGTGCTTACAAAGTGGTACCAAATGTTAGTGCTTACAAAATGGTACCAAATGTTGGTCTTCAGGATTTGATCCTTTTCGTCAACGTCCAGAATCTGGATGAGGTAGAGCCCAAAGTGTACGACAATGATGTCCGAGGTGTTGACCACAGGACGTCCCTCCTTGCCCTGGCGCTCATAGCGGTCCAGCAGCTGCTTGACCAGCCGCTTCTCTGTCGACCTGACGTCACGTAGCTGTGGGTTTCGGTTACCTAAACACATCGCCAAAGTAAGAAACGATGATACTGATACTTAATCACTGCCAGCACAGAAGTTACTTGCTTACACTGCTGTAGGGATGTCTTGACACTTTATTGTCTATTACAGGTGTTACTTGCTTACACTGCTGTAGGGATGTCTTGACACATTATTGTCTATTACAGGTGTTACTTGCTTACACTGCTGTAGGGATGTCTTGACACATTATTGTCTATTACAGGTGTTACTTGCTTACACTGCTGTAGAGATGTCTTGACACATTATTGTCTATTACAGGTGTTACTTGCTTACACTGCTGTAGGGATGTCTTGACACATTATTGTCTATTACAGGTGTTACTTGCTTACACTGCTGTAGGGATGTCTTGACACATTATTTTCTATTCAATACAATCAGGTTACTTTTGCTGCTGCTACCACTACTGCTACTTTGACGACGACGAAGGTCATGATATATAGTGTGAAACACCATCACTGTTCTTGCCTAGTGTTACGGACCATTGGGTGTAATCCATTACCACCTGCACTAGCATTTAAGGACAGTGATAAGAACAAAGGTCAGAACAAAGGACTGCCCATTGGAGTGAACGCAGTAAGAATAACAAATTAACTATACCAAGTTAGGACAAAAAAGGACAGTGTCGACGTTTCGGGGCATTGCTCATTCGTCAAGACAACAAGAAAGACAAAAGAAAAAAAGGAACACAAAACCCCGCAAGGAAACATGCAAAACAAAAGCAAAAGTTACATACAGACACGTTGTGTTTTTGTCCAAACTTAGTACAGATAATCTGTTATTTTAACTAACAGTGATGAGAAGTTTTATTGGGATTTTAACTTTCTCTTATTTAGGAAGACTGATTAAAAAATCTTTCCCTAGTGCTGAAAAACGAAATTTTTTTTATGGTAATAGCTACGCTTTAAAAATAGATTAAAAGAGATCAGATTGATAAACAGATACACGTAACCTGCAGTACATAACTCGCCAGTAAAGAAGGCATCCCCAAGAACGTTAATCGTTCAATGTTTTATCACAAATAATATAATTAAAGAAAATGATATCTTTAATAGGGTTTACTGAGTTTAAAAAAGTACATTGGCGTATTTGAAATATTTGGGAAACGGATATTCCTGAAAGCAAAACCAACCCGGCATACCACTTTTACTTCAACTGCAAATTTTCAAATGCAGTGAGACAACAAGTGCAATTTAAAAAAAATCTCTTCCAAGACAAAGAAGAAAACGAAACAAAAGGAAACAAAACAAAACCTTATGTTTATTTTAACAGCAACTTAGAAAAACAGCTCGGACTTAATTTAAGGAAGATCGTGTCTGTCAAACAGACAAGAGCAGCTGTCAGCATGTCTTAAGTTTCTTGAAAATCTCCTGATAAAATTATAGCAATTTTCAGGGAAGTGTGCGCGTTGTCGTAGTGTTTTTCCACCAACAAAAGAAGTTCTAAAATTTATCAGTCGACCTTTTTTCGGTATGAGAAGTGTCCAAATAATGAATTATGAATGAAATGTGTATATGTTAAAAAGAGGCTCTAAGCAGCTATGTTTAGAGTAATGACGTGAGGGATGTTGAAGAGATAATTAAGTTTGCAGTAAGCGAATTATCTTGCGTCTTGCAAGAAACGAGAAAAGAAACTCTGATGCGAATGCTCTGATAATTTGACAAGCGCCCATTTTTAACAACAAATTCCCAGTTTGCCGACAAGCCGACAGGACCTAAGATTGCTGGAAGTCTCAGAATAATCAAGGGGTAGTTATGTCAGCCTTATCGAAGGGAAAAAGTGCGACTGTCAGAGCTGCACAGCGGAGCGGGATGAACTGCGGGGAAAATGAGACCTGCTGCCAAGTTTAAAAAAAAGTTATTTCGCATCAGCGATCGTTTAATGCTCCGTCTTGGCACTCCTTTTGAACGCCTATAAAAGATTGGTCGTCCCACAGGTCAGAGGTCACTTCTTTTCGCCAGTCATCACGCCAGACCCGTGTGGCGATCCACAATCAGTTGCCAGTGTGATTTTCAACTTGTTTGGAGCTGAGGGGACTAGGCGTTTATCTACCCCCCATGATAGAGACGAAAGCGATGATGCTAACGGATGGACAAACGGGCAACCAATCCTCGGCATCGCTATATTTACGCACGCATCTAGCCCAGTCAAGGTAGCCAGTAAATCCGCCAGCGGGGGCAACGGTCGATGTGCAGCGACGGACCTAACTGCGTTACTGTACCCTGATGAGGGGCAGCCATGAGCGAAGACTCGGCCAACTCTCGCGAGAGTGAGGTTACGGGGAGACCACTCCTGTTGCTTTATCAAGCAAGGGATGGAAACCACGCAGCTCGTTATTAGGCGCAAATCGCTCAATCAGAGCGTGATTTACTCTGCAGCCTGTGCCACTTTCCTAGCCGTCTGTCATATCGGGTTAGGCCAAGGTATGCGAGCCGATCCCCCTTGCATTAGTCTCATAGACGCATTAGCGCACACTGGACCGATGTCTACTAGGCGAGGATTATTTGGGCCCTTATTGGATTGTAGAAAGTTTTGGCTAACATTAACATCCTAGCGCATAGTTCCTCCATAAAAGTGGAAGTGATGGTGCAAATAAGGTGTAGTGGGGTGAGGGGGAGGTGGGGGAGGGAAGGAAAGAGACAAAAGGAAAGGTTCGTCATTGCTTATGGACATTTTTATTAAACACAATAGATCAGAATATCAATTAGTTGTAACTGGACAACTGAAGGCTTAGAGCAAGAGAGAACAAATAGAACAAAATAAGTAGGTAATTACCAACTGCAAGTACGCATGTCACAGAAATTGTTGTAGATTATCCACAATCAGTTCTATATGTTATCATGTAGATATATTAGCGCCAAGTAGATAAATTATTTTAATTCTTTGCACTTTATATTTGACTTATACTTGAAAATTTTAGCCCCAAGCATAAAACCGAGCCATACAAATCGCTCGCAGTCACTCACGTAGTGTACTGTAATCAGTGTCGATTTAAAAGATTTATGTCTGTGACTGAAGGACGATCTGTATCCCAAACTGTGTTT
>SMGT01016053.1:150545-170362 GCA_004794575.1 Lanistes nyassanus
GCGGGGTGAAGGGCATAGTTTTCGCTTAAAAATCTGTCATATATTCAAATACCTGTTTTACCATTTCAAGATACTGAAATACACAAAACTGTTATGGTTAGCGCACATGTACACTAATCCAATAAGTGTTAAATTGTACTCTTACATTGTACAATGCGAGGTCGCTGAGGTACACAACATGGCGGACGGTTTCCGCATGAAAGAGTTCCTCGTTGCCACTCTGGGGGAAGTAATACGATCTCTGTGGTCGCATCCCGCGTTACACTTCTTCCAGCCGACTGAACTGCGCTTTTCTCGCCGAAGCTTGAGCTCCTGCTTTTTGCCTCTTCATTACTGTCATTGTTATGACTGCTTTATTACCATCAGTGACCTTGATGATGACTTACCATCCTTACCACCACGCAGTTACCAATAAGCATTTGCAATCAGAATGCCTATAAGTCCAGATCACCGACTCTCCAGATTGGCTGTTGGCAGGTGGGTTACTAACAAAATTAGCAACCAAAATAACGAAAAGGATAATAGGTGCGGTGCTGTGGGTGAACATGGTTAGCACCTCCCTAACACCCTTTTCCACTTTGGCCCTGTATTACCATTGTATTGACAACGATACCCCCAATGTTGTGTCACCGTCTTATTACAACTTACACGTGAAATAACGACAGAGCGAGGCAGCTCATGGCCAGCTAATGACGATCTTGATTACTCTCAAACACAGCGCCTCCCAAGTCCCATGTACACCAAGCACCATCAAGAAAGAAAAAAACGACTAAAAAAGCGACAAGGAAACCTCGAGCAAGGTTCGCGTGAGCAAATCATCCCCACCACATGTACTTCGTTTGTTAGTTGTTACTAAAATGAGACGGCTAAAGACACATGTATGTCCAATGTTATTACTAAAATTAGACAGCCAGATGTAGTTTTGTCATTTATTACTAAAATTAGACAGCTCCAGTCAAGACGAAAATTACCACGATATTTAGTCTGGGGCGTTCCTGGCAGGAAATGGATGAGGGTGGGGTGGTGGGTGAAAGGATGTGCACTGGTAGACAGCACAAGCCACGTGCAAGAAGGTGTCCAGTTTCTGTGTCGAGAAGCCATAAGAATGGAGAACGGGGACAAGACGGTTGTCCAGGAGACAGGCGGCTCACGTCTGTCGGATACTTGACAGCCGCTGGCGACATACACCACAGTAGTCTCCCCCTGGAGCTGGGAAGGACTACTTTTCCTCATGGCTACTTAGTCCAGATGCCTGCGTTCTTACCTTGATGTATTCTGGGACAGTTTCCTTCTTTGTGGAGTAATTCGTGCAAATCTCAGTGGTTAGGATTACATACTTGCAGATCTGGCGGCATGCTCCATGCAGAACACCTTCGATTTTACTGTTAGTTTGGATGGCTCCAACGAGAGATTTATTCCAGTCCGGAATCGCAATATTTGTAGCCTGTTTGCTGTTGGATATTTGCTTATGCAAAAACAGCGAAATCACCGATCGATTCTGCTGGTGCGAAATAACTTAAATCTCATGCAAGGTTAGTGCCTGGGAAGAAAGTGGAGACGGGGCCGTGTGGCCCAGATGAATCAAGGAAACTTCTTTTATGTCATCACGAAAATCATTCACGAGATTTTTTTTAAAGCTCGGATTATTTTATAGGTTAATTACAAACTGCGTGACCGGTGTTAAAGCCTCGCAGCGTGGTTATGAGGAAAAGGTAAATGTTTCCTCAAGCAAGCGAACGTGATTCAATCTCTGCATTTCAAAACAAAACCAAAGACACCGTGACCACACATGAAACATTTTCTTGTCCTGTCTTACACAAGGCACGAATTCTACGACGTCATTCACAAAGTGATCTTTGCTCTATCTTTTTTTTAGGAAACCATGTAGCCTTTCGCTGAGATTCTTCGAAAACACTGTAATTAGCAAGGAAATTTTTTTAAAACTACCGAAAACAGCGCATTACCAGTCGATAACTGGTAGACAATTTCAGATTGGCACCCGAAGTTAGCTTTGCATGGTGGGTAGAGCACAAGACATCCCTTGCCTCAGAAGATCGTGCTGCATGGGCTTGGGTGGGTACAGAAGCTAAAGTTGGCCGGTGGCCCTTTGTCACTGTCCAGTTTGAGATTCAGACTTGTTTTGAATATGTTCTCCGACATAGAGTCGAGGGAATAGTAATAAACCGAACGAATGGAAAACGAATGGAGATGCTCCATCCCGCAATCTCAGCATCACACCTTCCTTCGCTCCACAGTGAGTCAGCCGCCACCAACGGATACAAGATAGCTCGATTCGTTAGTCGACTATCTGCACACGTGTCTCGATTAGCAACGGCAAAAATGGCAGCAGCGACTGTTTTTCGTGTAACGTTTCTTAATTAGTCTCAAGAGAAACGGACCAACGTGATGGATCTGCAGCTGACAAGCTGCAGGACAAAAACTGGGTTCTTTGATTCCCCTGTTTTGTCTTTCGGCTTCTATCTCCTCGTATTTGTATAGTTCTTGTATCCACGGCCCGAATGGCTATGGACTGTTTTATTTAAAGAATACCACGCATTAATACTCGCAGTAAGTTGTATGCGCAACATTATATCAGCTTCGAACACAATATTTTGTGCTACTAATTTATTTTTTCTCTTGATCTACCTGTTTGATTGGTTCGACTGGATTACTCCAAACGAAACGATTTTATTTAAAATTTAAAACAAGGGAACTGGACCAAGTTAGAACAGGACAAAGACGAAGACAGTCTACATGTTTCAGAGCACTACCCCTTCATCAGGACGACACAAAAACGACGAAAAAAAAACGAGAAAGAAAAAGACTTAGCTGCGGTAGATGTGGCGCGTGGGCTAGATAGCAGGAAAGAAATGTCGATTTTATTTTGCTTTTACGCGCACACCTACTTAAAAAGACTATATTGTCCACCTTTTAAAAGGATCAAAGTTCCAAGTTCTACAATTCTGTCTTCATGTCTTTGCTTTGTTCGTCAGGGACACCCTCTACGGTTTTCATCTCTGCACCGATTTCTTTAATTTCGGCTCGAACCGAACGCGCGGAGAAACAACTCCTTAGCATAGAAGCAAATAGGATCCATGGTTGGAACTGTAATGAGAAAACGGAACAAAGATCGTGTCTATTTGTTTGTGCTCAGAATATCGACTTTCTCCAATCTCGAAATGTCGTTGCCTAAAGAAAACTTCTTCTCTCCTTTGCTGTATAAAAAGGCATTGAATGTCACATTCAGCTCACGGAAGATTAAGCACAGGTTTCCCGTCGTTGATTCTGGAGTTGAAGGTGGTGACAGCGAACGTTTCCTTGAGAGAGAGAGAGAGAGAAAGAGAGAGAAAGAAAGAGAGAGAGATCGCTACTCCGACAACTGTTACATATTAAACAACTCGGCATAAAACATTTTACATAGAGAAACTTTAGACGAAGGGATCTTCGATTCCTCACGGACATAAAATAATGCAGCAGGGAACATAACAAAACAGAAAACAAAGATGCCAACATCTTGCAAAGAAATAGCGAAGTAATAAAAGAAAAAAAGGAAAGGAAAAAACAAAATATAAAGTAAAATATTGACCCTATCCACTTGGGGAAGAGTCAACAAAACGTGAAGTTAAATACAAACACATAATACATGCATACGTCTTGTTTTTCTTTCCACTGGATTATACAAAATTATATCTTGTGAAAATTTCAAGTCACTGTCAAGAACAATCAGTAACAGAAACTTTAACGCAGAAAGTCAGGTAGACGAGTGACCGGTTCCAAAAGTTCCGACAGGCCTACGCAGGCAATATTATTTACGCCCCCTTAACTCCAACATGGCGTCTTGGAAAGGCTTTCAAGCAGCACGCTTCCACGCCCAGATGAACTGGGGTACGCCTGGCCTTTGTCCATGTGTCAGGTTCTGCCAGAAGGTCTGACGACCAGAAAGCTGGCTGGTGTTTCAAGCGGATTCTCTTTCCCTCGAGATGTCAGCATGGCCCATGTTTTTGGCATGTAACTAGAGTGAATTCCATTGGGATTATCGAATTTTGAAAAGAACTCTTTTTCTGCAGGAACGACGCCAGAGGCTTACAAAAGTGTCTTTTTAAAATTATTGTCCTGTGGATTTTTAAAAAAATTGATTATGACAAAATAACTATATATATATATAAAAGCTTGCTTTTTCCACTAGACGAATTCGTTCTTTACATGATTAAGGACTTGCAGGGACACGAATTGTTTTGCTACTGTTGTATCATGGGGGTGCATGCTGACCTATTCACCACAGCTGCAACAATGCAGTACACGTTGTGATCATAATACTCACTTTTTTGTCGTTGTCTCGCATATGCTAAATATGCATGGTCTATGAACGACATACAGTTATCTACACATTGTCATAATATTTCTGAAGCTGTTCAATTTCTTCTGGGTCAAAGGCCATTTTAAAAGCATATTTCAGCTGGTGGTGGCTGTTGCCAGCAGGCGAAGGCACAGCACAGCCCACAGGTGTTCGATGTGATTAAGTTCTGGCGAAATTGCTAACCAGTCCATCCAAGTCAATTGCAGCTGCTGCTGCAGCAACGTGGTGATGACCCTGGTCCTATTGTTTGCAGCGCTGGCAGTACGAGGGGATGTAGAATGTCACCCCTGTAGCCCACGCCAGTAAGCCTGTCTTGCACACGGCTCAGCGGTGTTCTGTAGGTGTTCGTGAAACGATCTGGCAAAAGCGGGGACTCATCGTTGAAGATAATTTCTGCCTACTGTTGATGTGTCCAAGCCAGATGACGCCGGGCCGCGAGTCTGAAATTCCCACTGACTTGGGGCAAGCATGCGCAGACTACCTCTCATCTCGAGTAACTTAAGCCAGCGGACTTGCTTGAATTTATACATGAAAATATCAAACCCTAACCCTACCCTAACCCCCATCACCCCTCAGAAAAATTGTAAGTTAACATGGGTATCGAACCTGCAACTTCGAACTGAAAAAGCTATGTTACCACTTAGGTAACGATCACCACGAATTGGTCTCTCCATTGTAGCTGTAAGAAGTGACGCTGCGTAGTCATGGCTTTACCTACAATTATCTGTTGTTGTGGTTAGCAACCTCTCACGCGCATGCGCAGCGCACAGGATACACCACGCATGCGTGCCCCAGGTCAGTGGGAATTGCAAACTCGCCGCCGGGCTCAGCCCAGCCGAGCAGCGCGAGGACAGGGTAGGTCGCCTTCGAGACGCGTTGAACGCAAGGTAGCCTCAAGCAGCAGTTCCTAATCGTGTGGTCGCTGACGGTGACATTGCTGGATGCTCACAGCTGCCCTTAAGTGTGCTGACGGTGTCTGTTCTGTCCTGTAAAACCAACAGGACGACAAACCTGTCCTCCTGTCTGGAAGTCGGTCGTTGGCGTCCCTGTCATCTGCGCTCGCGGACACTTCCTGTCTGATTGCAGCAGTCTGGCAATGTCACAATGACTGCATGGGATACTCCCAATCAGCGCCTAACTTCCTGGACACCGGTGCCTTCATACAGCCACCCAGTCACCTGCCGCGATCAGCATTGGCGAACTTTGGAGGCATGGCTACTAGCAGTTTTTTGACTGCGTCCATACTTTTCCAAGCTTTTGCTCTTAAATGGCGTATTTGACTGAATGTGAGTGTGATGTAGATTACTATTACTTTGTACAGTGAAACCTGTATCTATGACTATTTTTTTCTATGAACTATTACTGTTTTGCGCCCTCTGTGTGTTTTCTCCTTCTCTGGCTATCCCCAGAGGGTGGAAGAATACAATTCTTGAAAAAAATACCCACCAGTCCCTCAACGGTAGACCACCTCGGTGGTTAGCAACCTCGGTGGTCTAGTGGTTAAGGTGTCCTGTTCCTAGGCGAAGGCCTGTGGTTCGCGCCCCGCCCGTCATACCTACTACAGAAATTTTGGCAATCTAGTAGCTGCCCTGCCAGACGCCTGACACTACAGGGAACAGTACAAGGACTGGTTGGTCCGGTGTCTGAATAGTGTGACTGGGCGGGACTGAAGCCTGTGTTGTGAAAGCAGTCCCACTTGTGGCAGCACATAAACTTTGGCTAAGCAACACCGTCTGATATGCACATAGTTTGCCTGGACATTAAGCAACACAAACGATACAACCAACCAACAAACCAAAACTCATCAGGTGCTGAGCAATACTCATGGTTTGGACGTTCATTGTTTTTTGTTAAAATACTTAAAAATTTTTTTTTGACCCGTTTAGTTTTCCTTCATCGCATGGTCCCATTAGTGAATGAAAGAGGGAGAAAATAGCTTGTTTATTATCTTATTCCTCCTCTTTTTATGTTTCTATAGTGTGGTTTGAAACTGTCCATTCTCAAGTTAAAACAGAAGTAAGCATTAAAGTTAATTCTCCTTTTAAAAATAGACCAATGTCAACCATTGCATTTGATACAGGAAGCGGTGTGTGTCCGAGGCAGAAAAAGCTTCAACAACTAATCAAGAAAACAGCACAGTTAATGGGAGCCGTCAGCAGTGAGCTACAATGTACTGTGCAAAAGGTCACGTGAGCAGCCAATGGCGGAAGGGGCCGCGAGTTGTCTGCTCCAGCGTCAACTTGCTAATCACACCCTGGCCCCCACCCTCAGGCCATTCTATTAACCGGCACCGAACTTTTATGTCCTTCATTTTCCGGCCATGTCGGTGGTGCTGGCTTAGAGAGGGACATGCTGAACTGACACGCTGGCTGGGGTGCCTCCGTTCACCCTGGCTCAGCACCGCCTGTCGCGGTGGTTCCTACAGCCTGGGTATGGAAAATAAATGGCCCCCGTTTTTTTCTGGAGAGACACCAATCCAGACAAAAAGCTCTGGAAATGAGAAGCCTTTGTCGTAGTTCTCTTTTTGGGGAAAGATTATCGTCTACGTTTTGTTTTTTTTTTAAAACTATTCAAACGAAGAGGGAGAGAACTCCTTCCCCCCATAAAGCTACCCAACTCTTTAAAAAAAATACTCCCGAGCTCTCCAACTAATTTCTGCCCAATCCAGTCTGTATTTCTTACTTTCTGAAGATAGACATTTCGGTATTTGCTACAATATGCACACAAGAAGAAAATGTTTTTTTATTTCTAACTGTATAGTGGACATACTATATATTTGTCTATAGCAAATATCTCCACTTTGATATGAACAGAAGCCATACATATCAGAAAATTGCAAAAGTTAATAGACCGACCGATCGACAGATTCGGATACACAAAGCTCGTATGGATAAGCCATCAGATAGACGAAGAGAGAAAAGACGGAAAGAAGAAGAAAAAAGCGAAGTGAGAGGAAGAAAAGGAGTAAGACATTGCAAAGAGAAAGAGGTGGGATGGAGAAAGGATCAATGAAAATTCTGAACGCTGATTTAGAACGCCATGTCTAATTTGACGTCACGCAAGCACAAACCAGATTATAAAACTTGAAATGACAGCGGCGCAGAATAACGGGAAAGAATAAATTACGGACAAAACATAATGAAGTTCTAAGTCGAGCACTTTAACACTTTTGATATCAACACCAAGCCAAACACAGCGCACTTCCTCCTGACCCACAGCTAGAAAAATCGATAACGTTTTCTCTCAGCTATGAAAGGAAAACCCCTTTGGGCAAATTATTTAATCAAAAGTTACACCTTAGCCGTCAGCGTGTAGACGGAACTCATCGGCTTGTGCTGAACTTGGGTCTCAGACCGAATTCGAAGGCAGGAACGATTTTGCAGTGCCCAGCCACTCTGTGACTCAGTGAATGTGTGGGTGGGCGGATGGTTGGGTAAGGTAATTATATAGATGCACAAACTGCAGACATGCAAGAAGACAAGCAATAGGAGCATGCATGCACACAGACGTTGCCGGATTGAGTAGTTCTTTTTACTAAATGATTTTTGTCCTAGTCCGGGTAAGGTTATAGAAATCAACCAGCGCGTTCTCTCACCCGGTTCAGAAAATCCCTTACGGTCGTGCCCTGTTCAGTCCGTTCCTGTTTGTAGCTCTGAAGATTTCGTACAGCAAAGGAAGCTAAAGGCAAAAACGAACTCAGTGTCCCTCGTCTCGAATACCCGAGAAGGATTTGTTTTTCGCATTTTTGGTCTCTGTCTATAAATAAATAAATAAATAAATAAACAAACTGACACACCCAAATCTTCCAGTTTTGAAACTTCCCGACTTTGTATACAGGTCATTCACACTGTTTATCGACCGCTTTTACTTCAGCCGAAAACACCCTAAAAGGGTCGGCAGCCAACTCCGCTATCCTACTTCCCGCCTCTCCCAGATTTCGCTCTCATCTCTGGGCTGCAATTTTCCAAGCTGGTGTTGCCCGCGGGGAAATTCTTACCACTTTCCATTCCTGACCACTAATCAGCGGACTTCGGAGGTGAGTTTTCAAGATTACTCAATGGACTAGATCGTGATACAAAAGATTGCATGGGTCACTTCCTCCCGACACACACACCCCCACACACGCTTCTTACAATCTGAAGCTAATTTGTATTACTTGAAGGTAAAGCCAGCTCAGCATGATCTGGGCTAAACGACTGGGTTCGCAGACTACAGTCCTCCGATGGAACAGTAGAAATGTCACTGAAATTGCAGTGAAGTATTGCAAGAGCTCTGCAGACAGTTCTGTGTGTCAGTAGCAGCTGGGCCCTAGACACAAAAGTAGGGTTGTGTCGTGACCAGTAAGAGGACGAGTACCAGAGCGCTGTTAAAAATAGCCTGCAGCTGGCATTCGGTGTCGCAAAAGTGGTTGCCCTTCTTGGTGAGATAGAGGTCGCCTCCAGTCCCGCTGCTCTTTGACTTACCGAGTTTCGTCAGAGACTGGGATGCAGAATGCTTTCTTCAAGTCACCGCATAATGGATGTGTCCATGTTTTAGTACAACTTCTAGAAGATATAACTACGTGTACGTGGGTGCATGATGAGGGGATATGTGTATATGTGCGTGACGTGTGCGTGCGTGTGTACATATAGATTCCCAGAAGTGCTCACGGAAGCGTGTGCATACATGTGTATTAGGTAAACGCGTTTGGGTGTGTGTGTGTGTGCACACTGTACAGGCCAAGATTAGCTTAAATGCAACTATGAACCTAGAAGGTGCGTTTGATTCTAGGAAATGCTTGATGATATTGCATGAATGCTGAAATTTCGACAGTCAGGCGTCTTGCCCCCCCCCCCACAATCCCCTTCCCCACTCCCCTCCCCCCAAGCGTTAGCCATTCATGCACGTCAGTAGTGCGTCTTGCAGCACAATAAAGTTTTCCGAAAGTGATAAATCTCAGGTATAATTTGTTCTACATTATTGCGCTGCATCCGTGATCATTCTTGTCTGCCATTGTGCCAATTTGCTGCACGCGACTGGCAGTTGTCTTTCCCGTGTTATCGTTTAGCTACCACAAAATTGTGCTTCCTTTTTCTTCCAGGCGTTCACATCTACACTGAATGTGGGACACCATGATGTTTTAAACGCTTGTCGAGGACTTCTCGACGAGAGGCTGTAGGGGACAGAAAAAGTCTGCAGCTGGTGTTCGCCTGGTATAAAGTCTAGAGGGGGAATCAGAAACAAAACTGGTAGAGATCATTTGTTAGACACCTCTTCGCTTGATCCACCAAAGCAACTCAGGAAAGTCTCTCTCTGTGTGTGTGTGGCTCGATGATGTTGGTTCAGTCAAAAGCCATTCAGACCTATCCATCAGACACTTTAGAGCTCACAGACAAAGCAGGTGCCCTTCCAAATATTTGGTGTCTTTGGCAGGTTCCGAAAAAAGGGAGTAGATGACTGGTTAGAAGCAACGTAGATGACCGAATAGAAGGAAAAGCATTCGATGGAAAGAAAGAAAACATGGAAAAAACGAGCAAAGAAAGAATAACAAAATAAACAAAGGATAAATACTCAGAAAGACAGACAGCAAATAAAAAGAAAAGGAAAAGAAATGTAGCAGACTATGGTGCAGTGGAACTCTTAGTATTAAATGACAATGTTTTATCAAGTGTATCCTTCTACACATGCACACAGGAGGAATGAAAATAGTAGCCCTTATCTGATGCTGTTGCTGATACATCCAAACTGAACTGTTTGCACGCGCGCACGTGCGCATTTTGTTGTTGTTGCTCAAGTAAGGGTCGAGGTAGAAAAGATAAACGTAAATGAGTTGAGAAAGGAGAAGGAACAGGGAGAAGGAGATTGAGTTACAAAAACAAACGTGACAGATATGAATCCCAAAGCGCTTTATAAATTTCTTGTTTTCTCTGCAGATACTTTGCTGGCCTTAATCATCTTTAATTAATTGTCCCCGTTTTCCATGGATTTCTTTTTTTAGAACACATCCTTTTACCTTCGAGCTTCTAGAACACTCTAACGTCTCGGGGCTAAAAATTGCCTCTGGCATTCTGGGCGAACGCTGTGCGGAATTAAACTGGTTTGTACGCTCTGCGAGAGCTACGCCTTTTTGGGTCCGCCCCTGTCACATGTAATGGAACACCCTATTTCATCAGACATGCCAGTCTTCACTTCTTGCTGGTGAGTAGAAGGGCATTAATTTTCTTTCTTTCACTTTTTTTGGTGCAGTCTATTAACTGTCCAGCCGTACCCTGCTGCTAAAGAGTTGACCAGGATCCAAACTTTTGGGCGAATAGAAAATAGCTATTTGGAAAAGTATGTGCCATAACGTGCTATAGAGAGCCAAGTTAAAAGTATATTTAGTTACATTGAAAAAGGCACGTATGTTGAATAGGCTATATTGCTAAGCAAATGTACAAAAAATATTTATCGAGGAACAAAAGAGTAGGAGAATTGTATATTTTATCAAAGGTTATCGCGTGGCAAACGAGAGGGATGTCCGGAGGGTGTTGTTTAGACAAGTTAACGTGCTGCCACAATGGGACTGCTGTCGCAAAACGGGCTTCAGTATACAAGCAGTCACACAAAACTGACGCCAGGCCCACTGCTGTTTTTTTTAAAACAGTGCCAGGTGATTGGCAAGGCAGCTGCTAGATTGGCAATTTAAAACTCTTAATCATAACTGGACCGGGGCGCGGTTCGAGACCTTCCGCCTCAGAGGAGGATGCGTTAACCGTTAGACCACAGAGGTGGATTTTTTAATCAGAGGATATCGAATGAGAATACCAAATGCCAGCTTATTTTACTGCTCTAGAGGGAGTGAAAGATCATTCATCCACACACTTCAAAGAGTCCGACTTATACGTTTGCAGGTTATCCTAAAGACCGTGACATTTGAGCCCAATCAAATATAACCTGTTGCATTCCTTACAGATTAATGTAGTCCTCCAGCGAATCAGCAATCTCTCTTGGCGTCTTCTGATTCAAGTGTCCGCGTTAAACGTCCGGGCGAAACTGCTCGTGTGAAGTGGCCTTTGCCTAAGAAGTTCAGCATAGAGCAAAGAAGGCCCATTAAGGCTTGTGATGCAGCACACTGCAGAACGTCTCGCCATGCTGACAAGCAGGAACATGATATTGGCTGACCAGGTCTTTCTGAAGGCTTTTCCCAAGGCCTTTCTTATAGCCTTCTCTAAGGAAGGACTTTCCTAACTGGACAAACGGGCATCCTGGTTTGCCAAACGTGGCCATGTGGTTATGTTTTCACGGACGTTAACAAATGCAATTTCGCCACTCGTCATACGGCGAGAGACGAGACAAACAGATTACAAATAAATGGAAGGAGTGCTTGCTGCCCCGAGCTTCCCAGTGGGACTGCCATACACCCACCACATAGCTGCTGGTGACGATGAGGAAGAAAAGTCTGATGCAAAAGCAGCGAAGTAAATGGAAAAGGGTTCGGTGGGGATGGGGCGGGGTTGTGGGCGGAGGGAGAATGCAGCGGAAGGTTTTGGCAAACATATTCCCCTAGACAAGACGAGATGTCCCTCACCGGACAGGAGTCATGAAGGCTTCTGTCAACCAGGACAATGCCAGAACACACTTTGTCTGCTCATTACGACACACGCCGATAGGCTAGTGGTCCCGATTGACTCTTCTTTCTGAAAGTCGTCATGCTCCTTGCTTTCTTCCACAGAAACACACATTTCCCGGCCACGGAATTAAATTTTAGAATGCCCAAGACAACATGTCAAGAGCTACAGGAGAACGAAATCAATGGCACTGTTGACTCCAACACAGCCAGCCAGGCAGACAGAAAGCCAACCAACCAGCCGGCCAGCCACATATCCAGCCAGCCAGAAAAATAGGTGGGTAAATGCATTTAGTAAAGAGCAACTATTCATACTAGCGACCCCACCCCCACCTTAAATTTACAGTAACTTTTCCCATTTCCTTGTACTTCCACGTTCAAACGATGGCCTGACCTTTTCGGTTTTTTTGAAGTAACCTTATAACCACATCCACAGCAAACATCAAATATTTGCAACATTTCTCGCAAAAGTCCTGGAGGAGCAACAAGAAAGCCAAGGCCGCTCTCCCTGGTGGGGGACAAGTCACAGTCATCTAGCAAAGAAAACCACTTGAAAATGATTGCGTTATAAGCTAGGAACGCCGCCTCCAACGAGCAAATTATGCATTCGTTTGTGGGTTAAAACCGCACGTAAACCCCACTTTTCTGGCGAAGCAGAAGGCACACGAAGCTGCATGACTTGACACGCTTAAATTGGACGAAGCGCTTTCTCTCGCCGGAGAAGCCGAAGTTCAAGTGCGCCTGTTACTAGCGCTCGTTCTGTTTGATGGCGACGTTTATTTCTGCGAGTTGCTTTTTCGTGTCGCTGCGAGAGGAATCACAAAAGGAGAATCGCAGCGGTGACCCAACTGCAGGGGGACAGCACTCAACACGCCTGACCCTGTGATGTGGCAGAGTTACGACGCTGTTTAGAGATGCAGATAGCAATATGCGTCATTCAGGGAGAGAGTTCTGCTGGAGCAGCAGGGTCAACATTACCCGACACTTTCCTCAGCGGCAGCGCAAAAACGTAAGACGGGTTGGGGGGTGGGGGGAGTGCGTGGGAGAGGATCGCAAATGGCTGCGCGTGTTTATCCGTGAGCACATCGGTGTGCACAGAAGAATGCGCTCGCGGATTTTCCCACCTCTTCTCGTATAATAATGAACGAACGTTTCCGCGATCTTTGTCGCCCGACAGACAACGATACGATTAACTTAGTGGTTGGTTCCATGGTATTCATGAAAAAACATTGAAAACAGCGCGACTGCATGCGAGCCAGCAGGAGCATTTACAGATTTCAGAAGAAGAGATTTCAGGAAGAGACGGAAGAGAGAGAGAGAGAGAGAGAGGGAGATTGTAAATAGAAAGTTGTTTTCATCTCTTTATCAAAACCCCACTTTTAATTTTATAAAACGTGTTATGTATGTGTGAGTGCGTGTTCGTGTTCAAATTTCTTAAACGCCCAGTCACTCCAAATCAAACACAACTGTGGTTCTATTTCCACACTTTGCTTTAGTAAACACAAAGAAAATGTAGGAAAATTTAAGAAGCGCTTACTGTAAACGTAATAATCCACGAAACACACTATCGAGATATACCTCTCCGCACGTTCAATCACACAGTCCAAAAGACGGGTTTCTACCGACGGAATAACAGTTGCTGTCCACATACAGTTTCACTCAAAGCAGGTTCAGGTGACGCAACTACATGACAGTCCACTCATAAACGTTTGTGCCTCGGATATCCGTTCCATCGCGAAGAAAAGCCAGCTGGAGGGTAGAAGACGAAGACGGCGATGTTACGTAAGACGGGCGATGATACAATAGACAGGTGATGAAAGTAGGCAGCCGATGAGACTGAAGATGGGGGATGATACAGTAGACAGGTGATGAAAGTAGGCAGCCGATGAGACTGAAGATGGGAGATGATACAGTAGACAGGCGATGAAACTGTAGACGGCGGTGATACAGCCCACTGGTCAAGTCGTGGTTGCCGACAACTTAGTAACAAAAGTTCTTTTCAATCAGTCCTCTTGAGCCCAAGTACACATGGGTGTGTAGCAATATTCCAACTCTAACGTTCAGTGTAGACAACGATCAAAAGTGTCTATCTTTTCTTACAGTGAGTACGTTGACGTTTGGCTCTCTCTCTCCCTCTCTCTGGAATCAGGGACAAACTCGGCAAATCCGCGGATTCCTATGTGGTGTAGTTGTGCCCTCCTTGGCGCTGCTGTCCGTAGTCCAAGACGCTGTAGGGGACGCGAAATTCGTGTACGACGAGTAACTGCCAGAGCATGGACTCTACAACAGTTTCTACAAATGTCTTCTACTCGGGGAAGTACATACAACAACGGACTCCAATTCTGTTATTGCTATAAGGCTCAGTCACCTTTGATAGCTGACCACGGGCTAGCTATCGACAACGAAATTTAGATGTTTGCTACAAGGTGTATATATGAACAAGCGAAGGTTCGATGGGTTGCCGGCCCTAATATACAGTCCGATCACATGATCTCAAAAATCCCATTATATTTTTTGGAGAAGTTTCTAGAAAGTGTGTCTCCAACCAGTCAGCAGTTTTGAAACTGCGCAGTAAATTTTATTCTTAAAGTCCTCCCAAAGTGAAAAACACCATTAAAAGTGTTCACTCTTGACAGGCGATGGTCTGGCTGACCTGCTTTTGAATTCCCCCATCCCTCTTTTATTTTAACAATTATGTATAGCATTTACTAGGCATTCTTGACATTTTCCTTCCTTCCCAACACTATAAAACATAACTGTGCCGTTTAATATTAACCAAAAACACAAACAGCAACAAGAATGACGACATAAAACCTAGCAAAGCACGTTTTATGTTTCATTTTGTGAAGTCTTGCACTTCCCTCTCCTGTTCCCCGTCCACCCCTCTCTTACTACGTTACCCGAAAAAAACTGAATATTCATGGTGATACGCAAACGTTTTCCTGTGTAAATCTCTATAGGGTCACTCAAAATTATACGTGTAATGCTTGTCTATTGCATATGATCCAGATGCAAAGAAGCGTTTATAGATTCTTTTCTGATTTCCCACTACTCTTCCCAGCCAGCTTAGAATAAAAACACACGTTAATTAAGAACTGAGGAAAGCCACTTTCTCACACAAAGTCCCGTCCTACAACCATCCTCCCACATTTTTAACGTGATCCCCAAAGTAACATATAAATTTTTAAAGCGAATATGGGTTTCTAGATCAAGGCACCGCTGAAGCGATCTACTTAAAAAGCATCGTGTATTCAAAAAAGATTGTTCTCAGTAAGAAATCGTGTTTATACCCGGCAAGAGAAGGCTAACTGACGTCAGCATAGTGGTTGTTACAAAAGTTCGTTCATATTCTTCACTAAGAGTTACGTCTAAGGAATAAAAAAAAAGTTTGGAATAAAATTTGACCTACAAGTATCATATAATTCAAAAAGAATTCTAGAGCAGCGATTAACTGGCAGAAAGGAGGCTTTATACGAAAGCACTTTCGAAAAAAGGAGAGGGCAAAATCCCAGCCGACTGGCGAGGCGGAGAAGAGCAGGTTGCTGTAAGGTCCGTCCTGACTTGCCTCCGAGCAAACATCTGCTCAAAGTGTTTCTGGTCAATGACGGAGCGAGAAGGCAAACACATGGCACTGCCTAGCCGGTCTGTCTCTGCCCGAGCACGGCTCAAGGAAGTCGAGGTGTCTAGGAAGCCCCTGCAGTGATGTGATTGCCTTGGCAGACCTGGATAACCCCTCAGCGTTTTCATCGCCGCATGTGCATACAACCTCGGCAGCCGGAAGATGCGAGGGCCAGCAATTTTGAAATGGAATCGGGATTAGGTGCTGTGTCTAGTCTGACAGCTCGCCATGGCCAAAAATCAAACATGATTTCGTATCGCAGCATATGGCTGCAATGTTAAAATTTCGAATGTTGTCTCCCCAGCTACATTTTGAAGGGGTGGGGGAGAGAAAAGGGATATGCCCGTTACAGGTTTTATTCGATGCAGTGGGCAGGATTAGTGTAAAGACCGCTCGTTCTTCACGAGTCAAGCCATTAGGAAGATGCACTCCAGGGGCGGTAAGAAATCTTGGGACCTGCTACAGTTAAAAATATAAAGCTCTTGGTTCAACAGAAGACTTGAAATGTGATATATTATTCTTTCATTTTTTCTCCCAAGTTCCTGTTTAAAAAAGTGTACGGTTCAAGGCAGAAACACATTAAGTAGATGGACGAGCAAGCGGAAAGCAGACGGGAGGTGGGGTGGGGTAGGGTGGGCCCAGAATATCTAAAAAAAAACCAAATGCAGCATTCAGACTGGTGACTTTAGGCTAATGGTTATTGACTATAGAATTGATTTAATTTCACCCTTTCTGTTGTTTGCCTGTACTCTTCAGTTTTCGAAAGAAACAATAGAAAAACTTGCATGTCAGCAATGACAAACAAAAGATATTTTGAACTCGGTTTGTTCATGTAACGATGAAACTAAGAGGAATGTCAGTTACACCCAAACATAACCACAGCCACGGGAAACACATTCAGCATCGAAAATACACAGAAGACTATTGGTAAACCTATATAAATGTTTCCTTATTCTGTGTCTGAAAAACCAGAGAACACAGCAGTCAGTACGCGAAAACGTGCTTTTATGACAACAGAAAATACGCATAAATCGTATGTAAATGCCAAAGTTTCTGCATTTATGCTAGATATACACGTGTTACCTAGAGATCATAGCGCAAGCGTATGTTTTGATGCAGTGCCAAGGGACCTAACCTTGAGGGAGAACTCTAGCTCGATGCTAAGGTCACGCACGCATATAACTCAGTCAAGCTTTTCGATGACAGTCATTGGTCAAGAAACTTGATCTAAGCACCTGTTGGTTGCTTTAGTGACGTGCCATGAACACCTCTGCTGATCGGAGTCCAAGCCATGACGTTGATGACCATCACGTGAGTGTTCACGTGCTTGCCCACTTCAAGTGCATGCAGACACCAAACTGCTGTTCGGCTAGCCCTTCCAATTGCAAATGTCAAACCGTTACAGGAATTTCAAGTTCCCTCCACTCCTTGGGGTGGAAGCGAGGAGGGCGGAGAGGCGAAGAGACGTAATAGAGGTGATCACATACTCGCCTTGTTAGAAATAAATTGCCATCTGATTGGTAATCGAGTCGGGAAACACACTCCGTTCAAGAACAGACAGTTGTAGAGTCACAACAAAGGGCTGACAATGATTCAGCAGGTCAAGAATAAATACTAACGATGCATTGTTACTGTGCAACTCTATCTCTGTACCGCCTCCCGTTTGCAGTAGCGATGCAGTGATCACACATACAAGGGTCAACGAAACGCAGGTCACTGTACTCACACGCAGATCACTGTACTCACACGCAGATCACTGTACTCAAACGCAGGTCACTGTACTCACACGCAGATCACTGTACTCACACGCATGTCACTGTACTCACACGCAGGCTCACGATGTGTGTTCTTCGCTTCACTGCATCCTGACCACGTTTGAACATTAGGACCATAAAACAGGACACAATAAAACTCCCGCACACAGTCCTGAAACTTCGAAGGTCCATCGGCATGATTACAGTACTTATGTGTACTGTCACTTCAGCAGAACTATTTTCTTTAATGTTAATGTTAATTAAAGAAAAAAAAACTTCGATTTACACTAACACGACAATCCGCCAGCGACGAAGACTTCTTAAACGATACTTAAATATAGTTAGCCAAAAGCCCAAAACTATGATATACGGAAAAAATCTGGCGCTACCCATTGTTTGTCAACTCTGCTGTGAAATGAGTAAAATGTTGACTGCATTTGTTGACATGTGGTGTCACAAAAACAGATTTAACAACAGAGACAAGATACGCCCAGTTTGCGCCCTGGAAGCAGTATCTGTCGATGGCGGCATTACTAGAAACGAGCAATGCGTAAGAGCATAGAGCTCCCTACCCTTTCTGAGTCTGTATCTTCCACGAGAAGGAATCCGAGCTCCTCACGCAAAGAAGGTGCATTGGGGACATTTCTGGGACATGCGCAATAATACTATGAAAGCTATGGCGCGTCACTAACAAAGAAGCAAGAAAGATCACTCTGTAACGAGGACTGGAGGTGGAAATGGAAGCTGCGTGTTACCAGAAGAGAGGCCAAAGAATGGTCCAGATTGAACCGTAATGGCTACCCGAGGCTATCTAGAAGAGGCACAGGTTTTAGAAAGGGTGAAAAGCAGCGGGGTATAGTGGGAAACTGAGGAAGACGGTCTGGACAATGCCTTCTCCACAACACGGAAATACTGGATCAGCAGAAACTTGTTTAGTGTAGAAGCCTTAGTTCTAAAAGGTGTCTAAGCTGACTGTAACTCAGACAAAAAAATGCTTTTCCCTGCTTGTCCTAACTTAAGCTGCTCGGATGAGAAAGTTCTGAGCCTCAAAATCAAGTGCAGGGACGGTGCTCTTTAGATGCGAGCGGGGTTGGCTGACGGAACTTCAGTGGAAAAAAAATCGAAAAACAGGAAATTAGATCCTGACAGAAACTGACTCCAAACTTCTGTCGTTCGGGATGTTTCTTAACGCTGATCCCACCATGTCAAGCCCTGGCTCGTTCCCCCATATGCTCACACTCAGCACGTTCACTGTACCGAAAGATAGTGAAGATGGGGAAAAGCTAACGAGTTTCTTTCAGCACAGAATACTTTCAGCCATTCATCGGAGTTAGTTTCTATGTAATGGGCGTCGCAATACCCTTCATAGCAGTAAGTAGTATGCTGAAAGTTCAGCTTTCTTGCGGATTTGTTGAGAAACGTCTTAAATAAAGGATAAAGTGATTTAAATCTTTTGGATGACTTTATTATTTCCGTGATTTTAAATGCTTTATTCTTTTGTAAGGAAATCTGAAATGGGTTAAGAATATAAATGTTGTAAAGACGCCTATAATGTAATTCATCTTTTTGGCGGAATAACGTTTCGCTCACACATATGAACACAAGAGTGCGTGCACACACATACAAAACATCGAGTGCTCTAGATTATGTCTTCTTCGTGCATACGTCTGTGCGTACGTGTGCATACGTCTGTGCGTACGTGCGCGTGTGCGTGTGCGTGAGAGAGAGAAAGAGAAAGAGGGAGACAAAGAAAGAGAGATGAAAGTGTCCGTATGTGCAAATATGCGAAACTGTACGGCCTTCGATCTACGACACACAAGCATGAGCACAGCGACGCACTTTACGTTTAGAAAATGCCTTAAAGATCCGGTTTTGTGAGGTAAAAAAAAATCTCTTACACGTAACACTGGCAGTTCGCCAATTCTTATAATAAACATTTTTTTCAGAGACCACCGATAACACCCCTCCCCCCGCCATCACTAACAAAATAATTAAAGTCATATTATTACAATAATCTCATAAAGTCCTGGTGGCGGAATATGAAGAACAATGAATAAGAGACTGAGAACAAACCTTACTTCCAAAACTCGTTATGAGGTGGGAGAGCTCTAACTGAGCTTGCTTGCAAGGGAGTTGTGTCAGGATTTTCAGTCATAAAGGTAGTCGTACCGCCCTGTCGTCCTGTTTATTTCACTGCGGGAAAATTTACGTTTTCTCTAAGAGGAAAGAATACGAGCATATTTAGTGTGAATGCACAAAACTTCGGTATTAACACGAGATGTGTGCGTGTTTCCTCTCAGCGTAAACGCACATTATCGTGCAGGATTTTATGTGCACGCTTATGTTTGGAAAGCGGACTAGTTCTGGTGAATTCCAGGGTTGTCGGTTTGTTTTCTGCTCAGATTTGGATTCTACCCCAAGTAAACACGTGAAACATTGTCTCTGTTGTAAAAAAAACCTGTGCCATTGCAAGCACATACAAAAGTGTACAATATTATTATT
>SMGT01016053.1:170597-323187 GCA_004794575.1 Lanistes nyassanus
CACATCGAAAAACAAACGAAATGTCTCATGTCTGCTTTATGTCATAAAAAATGAACACTTTCTACGAGTGATTTTAGAAGTGCTCCAAATTGTGCCATAGCTTTAAGTTCACATCGAAATTTTTGTGTTTAGTAATCTTTTTACAAGCCAGGATCCCCCGTTTTCTAGGTCGAATGGGCAACAAAACTTTATTAGACGCTGGCATCGCAGTGCGAATTCTAGTCGCAAGTGAAATTAGTTGACGTGTTCGGTGTTCCGTACAAATTTAATAGACTTTAGGAATTTTTTCCCAGGAATTGCTTTTTCCCTATTTCCAGAATCGGAGAACCGTTAGTAAACAAAGAAACAAAGGAACTTAATACATTAATGTATTAGGCATAGGCCCACTAATATTTTCACGGGCGGTTGTCATGCTATATCGATTACAAGAGTAGGGAATTGCTGGAACACACGGCTGAAGGATGTGGAGTGTTTTGATACTTTTTGTGTACTTTATGTAGGTGAGGATGAACGGAAGGAAGTCTATTGGATTTAGTTTTTAAACAGTCAGAACAAAGTATTGGAAAACATTGTGTAGGCATATAACACCCACACTCACCAAGCACGTACACACGCAAGCTAGCACGCTCACTCGCGCACGGAAGAAAAGAGATATCCCCTCCAAATAGGTAACTGTTAGGTCTGGAGTTTTCTGCTTTTAAAATACACGAATAATTAGAGTGCAAAGATGTACTTTAAGTGCTATGTAGGGCTATATATTTTGATATTTAAAAATCAGATATTAAAGAAAACACTTTTGCAGTGTTAGCAGCTGCAATAAAGGATGAAATAAAAGCGTTTGCAGACTAAACAATTGGTTGTTTGGTTTAAGCGTCAAGTCAGTCAGGAAACCTATCTCACTGCGGGCTGATGGAGAAAAATGGAGAGAAAGGGAGGTTGTGTAGGGAGAGAGGAAGTGAAATGGGAAAAGAGTCCGAATACGAAATAGAACCATCCTCAAATGTCAGCCCTGCCCGGTGAACACGCACTACAAGCAGATTCCGTGCATGTTCCGGACATACACAGAACTGGTGAAAAAAGTGAGATATGAGCCTTATTTTATGGTATTTAGTACATATCCAGCATGGCCTCATCACATCAATTCTGTGCATGCAAGTTAATCCATCAGAGTTAGTCCCTGAACTTAAAAAAAGCCGTTCTCTGTGAAGCCCATCCACTGCAACGAAAAACAAAACACTGCTTCAACTGCAGGTCACGAACTCGCCTCGAATGCGCCGAGACCTCCCAGAATGTACGCCGGACGATTGAAGACCCTGGTGAAGGTTTTAATCGCGCCAGTCGGAGGACAGTCGCCCACAGACAGCGGCACGTGAAGGCAAGAAGGATGTGCCTGCAGGTGCTCTGTCTTCTAGCTGTTTAATCTGTTTTCTTCTTCCTCTCTCCCTGTCTCCCTGTCTCATCGGTTTGACCGGGGAAGTTTAAGCAAAATGTTAGATACGTGAAGGGCTTGCATTTTCCCAGGGAAGGCGCATGTTGCTCCTTCCACCCCCTAACATACCTCCTCTCATTCCATCTCCCACCTCCCACATCAGCATCCCGAGCCATTAACAGCCAGAGCTAAGCCAAACGAACGCCATTGTAGTGCATCCGGGAGAGTTGTCCTAGTAACCACCAGGACTTCCGCGCCTACAGATTTATTAAAGCTTAGAACTCGGTCTAACGTTCTGGCGTAGGTTGAGGTTGGCTGGTTTTTACACCTAACGGCTGGCACTGGTGCAGTGGTTGTTTATAATGTTAATCAGAAAATTAAGATCCACCGGGCGCTGGCAGCGGCCATAAAAAGGCCATGTCTCTGGGTTCACGGGCTGGAGGCAAGAAATCAAGCGGTCAGGGGACTTAGAGTACGGTGAACAAGACAGAGGGGTGTGCGATCCCAGATTAAAGGGGTAGTATAGCCAGAATCACCAGAGGAAAGTAATGTCTTGCTTTGCGCCGATAAAACTTTGTTTTCCTGCACGCGGCTGCGTTGAGTACAGCAGTAAAAGGCTCGCGGAAACAGCTCTCTGGGCGCGACGATCTGACATAAATGAAAGCACAAATTTCTCTACAGAATAATCTGACGCAAAGGAAGGAAGATTTTACTTAGTACAGTTCCTCAACAAGGCCAGAAGATTTTGCCGTTTTCTTTCTTGTCTGAATTCTGTCCAGCAGATTCGCCAGATTGGCGAAACATGAACAGACAGCAAGAATCCAGTATTCAAACCTGTCCATGACCTAAGTTAAGCCCATTTTTCTCGCTCCCCAAAAATAAGCCACCGTGCGTAAGCCAACAGGATTAGAATAGTGACGCAAATGCACGAGAGAAGCTCCTTCTTCCCTTGCTGTAGTTGGGATGAAGGTGTAGATTGGATGCCATTTCAGTCGCCCATTAACAGGAAACGACAGCTTGTTGAAATGGCACCAGCTAGGTGACTGCAGGAAAGGAAAAAAAAAGTCTGATAAGAGGAGATTGCTGGGTTTCCTCCTTTCTCATCTGGAGAGCTACGCGAGGGAACTACAAAGCATCTGATTATCTTGTTAGTCATCTACACTGAGAGCGAACAAGCTTGTCTTTTGCGAGAAGCGCAGTTCTTAAGAAAACTCTTAAGAATTCTCTTGCCAGCATTTCAGCAGACTCTCCTCGGAAATGTCAAGTGTTTGCTTTTTTAAAAACCTGGACTTAGTTTAAAATGTGTTTCTGGGAACTGATGCATAATTCACCATCGGTGTACATAGCAGACAATTAAAAAAACTTGTGCAGAACATTGCTCTTAAAGAAGGAGAAAAAGAAAAAAAGAGAAAAAAATATGCTAGTAGCAGGAGAGACATGCACATACACTTACAAAAAGGACAGAAACAGAAACTAGAAAACAGTGGGGAATGTAAGAAAATATGGAGGGGGGGGGAGGGAGGAAGTAACGGGAAAGATTTAAAATAAAGAGAACAACGGAAAATAAAGACCAAAAAAACCCCACGAGCAACAGGAATGGTAAATAAGGGGGAGTTAGAGAAGAGAGAGAGAGAAAAAAAAATAATAAAGAAACGTACTTCAGAGGTTTTTCTTCTAAAAGAAAACATTACTAGCACTGTGATCTAAGAGCAACACTACTGTTATGCTCACTGGAAGTAACGAAGTGGATCCGAGCCTGTATTGAGTAAGAAGACTGTTAAGATGGCTTGCAATGGTCGTGGCGAATAACTGAGCCTGAGCTAAATGCATCATTCCTGTAAACCCAAACCACACCAGTCTGTCTGTCAGCTAGGGATGACCAAACTCGGAGTGACAAGAATTGGGGAAGATACCAGCTTGGAAAGCTGCACAGCGAGAGAGAGAGAGAGCCTGCCACAGACAGCTGCTATAGCCAGACCTCAAAACAATACGGGTACAAAAACACTACAGGAGAACCCCCTTGGCTACTGGATTAAAAATAATTTCGGCACATGTATTGTTTTGCTATCTCCATCCAAGTACCTAAGCAACCCCACTCGTACGCACGCACGCACGCACGTACGCACGCAAGCACGCACAAATTGAAAAACAAATCATACAATCTCCAACAAAACAACCCCAGGATATGAGCAAAAGAGTAAAGACTAAAGAGAAAAATACCATCATCAAAACAAACAAATAAACAAACAATAATAACAACAAAAACAATAAAGCAGAACGCTTTTGCATTGATATAATGCTCTCGCAATCATTGCTTTTAACAGGGAGTGTTTGTAGAATAAACTAGTGATCAAGCTAGTGCACCCAGTTGGCTTTTGCGAAGACCTTGGATCTGCCTACTGCTAACGCCACCAGTAAAGGGATGTCGGTCTATGGCCGAAAAACGACTGCTAAGTATGTGCCCGTCGTTAGCTAACAATACTGTGGACCAGTTGTCCGTCTTTAGCTGTAAAACAACCGCTGACTAATTGCTGAGGTACGTCGAGAGCTGAAAAAGACTGCTGAGTAATTTTCGACGATTTGAGACTAACGGCAGGGATGACTGTTGTCTGGAATGGTCACTGTCTAAACATGCGTTTCAACGCGCAGATGAAACACATGCGCGTCGGAAAGTGCCACTGATATACGCATTTTTCCTCTTTGCGCAACTCATATTCTGGGGCACTGATTGGAGAAGGAAAATCTTTGCCTACTTTGTCGTCTGCATGAGGATTTGCGGGGGTGGGGCGTAGTGGGAGGGTGGCATGGTGGTAATGACAAGGCGTAACATTTAAGTACGAGATTTCCCGCTCTCGTCCGTCGATGTTAGCTTTTAAGATGTCAACTCTCCAGCAGCAGTGTTCGTTTTTAAACGATTTCCTACAGACTCTAAAGATATCTCAAAAAACGGCATTTGCACGCACTGTGTTTTGTC
The DNA here is from genome assembly GCA_004794575.1 of Lanistes nyassanus. Lineage (NCBI taxonomy): Eukaryota > Metazoa > Mollusca > Gastropoda > Architaenioglossa > Ampullariidae > Lanistes > Lanistes nyassanus. The sequence continues at coordinate 175,001 of SMGT01016053.1, forward strand.
CTGTAGCGCGCGAAGCTCCTCTAACTCAACAGGAGCAAGCCCGACTGCAAAAGTCGCGATGTCTACACGCCAGGACTGGCATCAAGGGACGAGGCCGCATATCAAATGACTTTGTCAAGAAAACCACTCCAGCCGACATCCAGTCTATTCTGGTCCACAAACGCAACTACGTTTGTCTGATCACACACCAGTCTGACAGAGGCACCTTCAGCAAGCATTTGTCGCAATTCGGGAATAAAAATGAAATGAAAGCGCTATTAACCCTCTGGTCCACCAAGAGAAATGGTATGCAGAAGTCAAGAATTTTATTTTTCTCTCTTCCCTCGTTGCTCAAAAATTTTCACCAAAGCTGAAAGGCGGTTGGACAGTGTGAACTCAGTTTCAATTTTAAAACGATTGCAGAGAAAAGCAGAACGCAATTCAAAATAGTTTATACGACATAGTGTAGCGTAGGTAATTTTTAAGCGAGATAAAATCGTACCTATTAGGTATGTATGCATGTCTGCGTTCACATGTGTACAAGGCTTAAATTAACATTAACCCGGTCTTTTTTTATTAGCTTGAATTGAAAATTACCACACGATTTAGTTGCCAGAAGGTAATCAATATTTTTTTCTGGAAACTCTCTCAACTTTGAAAATATTGAAAAATATATGTAAAAAAATATTTGCCACAGTCAGGCCTAGTATCAGACATTTTATTCGATCGACTGCTAAATTCAGCTGCTGCCGGCTATTGCACAAAAAGTTAATATCAAGCCCTGAGATATATATATATATAGATATATGCGAGATGCGTGTTCTGACGTTTCCTTCAGAAGTGAGGCATAAATGTTTGGACGAATCAGGAGGTAGAGGCGAGGGTTACTCCCCTTACATGCGAACACCGACCGAGTGGTTGTTAGGACCACTTTCGCCATCTTTTGCTTCTCAACAGGCTTACCCAACTTGAAAGTGAGAAGATTTTTACCTTGTATTCCACGCACGATCCGTTTTCGAGATTCTATCGCAAGGAAGACTGTCGCACATAGATCACGCATTTACATATGTCCCGTGCACTGGAAATCTTTTTCTCTGACGCTCTACTGCTCGGATTGGGAGGGGGAGCGTGAAGTGTCGTCTGCCTGCTCCCCCAACTCCCCCCAGCTCCCCCAGCTCCCCCAGCTCCCCCCAGCTCCCCTACTCTTCCGTCACTATTCAGATGCAAAGCAGCCGATCTGACATGTTGTTGTTGCCGAGCCTGAGGTTCGCTGGACGGTTCAAGCCATCAGTACAATTCCTGACGTTAGTTTCTTCAATTCCTGTATCACACAAATAGGCTGGAGAAAAATAACTAACAATTTCAAACTAACAATTATAGCCACCCGGCTGTGCCCTTTTTTCCCAACAAAACAAATTTCCCTTAGAACGCAAGGCACATGTTCACATCACCAGTTTTAGAATTTTGCAACTGTCAGCACAGATGAGCGATTAAAAAAATAAACCAAATTATCTCTTTTGAAACATGTTGCGCAGTTTATGAACTGCTAAAATGCACTTTTCTTCGCTCTTCGCTTCTTTCGGCTGATGTGAATTGCATAGAATTGTTGACAGCATCAAAATTAATTCAATAATTTTATCAATAATGTACACGTCATCTCTAAACGTATTTTTCTCTAGCTTAACATGACATTCGAAATAGAAACCGCCCTAGAAAAAAGTATTGTTTCAAAAGCTGTCACCCTGCCTCCTCTCCCAACCCTTTCATGTTTCAGAAGAAATGTGAATTTTTGTAACTGAATAACTATAAACAGATGTAAAATAACAAAAATATTTCTTATTTCGAGCCTTTCATGAAGCATTTATTATTAGTATTTATCTGTATGTAGCACTAAGTGAGCTTTGCTCAGCAGGTAATTTTAATAAAGATTATAACTACGTTCTTCTAAGTTTAATTTTCTGCAAGAAAACTGGTACTAAGGTTCTTTCAGGTGCTTATTTCATAAAGTGCCTTCGTAGTTCGTACTGAGCCTGCATTAGATGCACCTGTTGCTATTTTAGGATTTATTTCTTGGAAGCTATGACAGCGACCGGGGGAGAGGTGGGGAGACCAGATAGCTCCACAGACTGGGGGCTAGCGTCTGGATGTTACTGGTTCAAATCCAGGAGTAGTCATGGATTATTTTCTCGAGTGTAGCACTGGGCAGACTCCTTTAGGTCTTTTCCCCCAACATTAAACTGCCTCTTACTGCCTCACTGGAGCTATCAGTCTGGTGTTTTTTCGGTGAATAGCTTAGTAACAGGACCATTCGTTCATTGTGCAAAATCGTCGCTAGGTGGAAGCACTGTTCGTCTAAAATTACATACCTACTATAATGATCCGGCATTAAAGGCAATATTGGTTGGGTCGTCACGCTAAGCATTAACGCTAAAAAAATCTGTTATTCCTATGTCGGAGGACAGGTTACAGTACAATGTATCTCCTCTTAGTCTTGGATATTAGTTTTATCTGAATCTTTTGTCAACCGCCTTAGGAAAAGTAATTAGAGAGCAAGCGTCACTGCCTGCGATCTAGTTCTTGCCTTCTGAGATCATCTTGCAAAATAACTTCCCAAACCCGTTTATTTGACTAGAGCTTTTTCGTCTACCTCCCCATCTCGCATTTAAAAGGAAGTTATTATATTGGAGGTGGATCCATATAGGGTTAATTTAAATTCATCTGATACCGAATAGGTTTTAGCTGTAAATTACTATTGTTTCGCACGCAAATGCCTCCTCTATCAGGGTGTCATCTCTAGCTAGCCAAATTGCCCAGTTTTGGTTATTTTTGTGTGGTTTTTTAAAGTTCAAGACATGGTCTCCATACCTAGCCAGCTAACGTGGGCTATCCTGCTCTGCTGGACTTCCTGACTGTTGGCAGACACATGGAGAAGCAAGCAGACAGACAGGCAGAGACGCAGTAAAACAATTACACAAGGACACCGACTGCTTAACTCAATTTCTCCCAGCCCCGACTGGCATTGTTGGCCAATTTTAATACGTTAGTAAAACATGGGAACGATCCCAGCAGGCCGTCGCGAAGTTGAGAATTTTTAACGCACGACTTCATCAGGAGGGCATTATTTTCAGTCCGGCTTCAGCATGGCCACTGACCGCAGCTTTCGTCTTTCCTCCTGGCCGATTCCTGACTCGGCTTCTTGCTGGACGATGTTTTAGAGAGAGAGAGAGAGAGGGGGAGAGGGAGAGAGAGAGGGAGAGAGAGACAGATAGGACACAGACAGAGAAAGAAAGAAAGAGAGATGGAGAGAGAGAAAGAGTGTGAGAGAGAGACAGAGAGGACAGAGAGAGAGAGAGAGAGAGAGCTGGAAGGAGGGTGGTAGATGGAGAGATAGAGTTGGGGATCTGCTCAAGAGTGGGGAGGAGGCCGCACGACAAAGAGGGGGATACAGGGATGAAGAAGACACGAAAAGGAAAAAAGACGAAAAGAAAAATAAGTTCAACATGAGAGAGAGAGAGAGAGAGAGAGAGGAGAGAGTGGGGGAGAGAGAAGAGAGACGAGAGTTACGGAGAGAAAGAGCTGACGATTCTAAAGAGAGAGAGGGTACAGAGAGAGGGACGGAGGTATAAAGGGAAAGGTTGATGCGAGAGGGGAGAGAGAGAGGAGTTGCAATCCGCAGATCGTCTGGCGGCCTGACTTTCGTAGGTGTCTTGGGTCGGCCCCTGGAGAGGACCAGGTCATTCGGCTTCAGTATCATCCTATTTCTGTTCAGCAAGACCAGCCTTTGTGGCTAGCCCACGGTCCAGGAGGCGCTGCTGTCAGCAGCATGGCGGCGAAATCCTTGGGCCGACAAAGTAGGACAGTCCCAGTGTTGGTCTTTGGGCACACCCCCGAAGGCCGTCTGATGGTCTTCATTGGGTACCGACAGAACAAAACTCTGTTGCATCAACACGCACGATTGGCATTGCATGAAAACATCATTGATTCATCTATTTCTTGACCTGTCGATTTTTATACGTACATAACGCGTGTACGTGCACACAAAATACAACAATGCGCATTTATGATCAAAGCGAACAGGGTACACAATCGAGGACAAAGTGTACCCATTTAAAGGTAGTATGCGCACATTGGAGTTTAATATGGACAACCTGGGGATAATCTCCGTTTGAAACGGCGTAGCACACTTTTATCTTAACACCTGCCTGTCGGTAAGTGAGCCATAAATGAATTCCTTATGCAGGAACTTTTCGGCCTTCCGTATAAGTGAAACATCCAGTTCGCTATACACACTAATGCATGCATGCATGCACGCACACACAACACACAAACCCTAGAAAGTGGCAGACAGGGAACAATAGTTTAATAAAATCAGTTCCATTGGTGCTGTTTTTCAAATGATCAACAAGTTGCAAATTTACTAACGCCTATTCAAAAATGACTCGTTTTAACCTTAACACTGCGTTGAAGCTTTTTACGATCAGTTTGTAGATATCTGCACATTAGTTATCTTATTTTTCAGTGAGTATTTTTTCGAGTGTTCTTTAGTCAGTCTTATGCTGCGGTAGTTTTGTCTAAATTAGAGAGTTACTTTTTCCCTGCATTTTTAAATTTCTCTTAATAGTGTACAGAGATCGTCACATCATCTTCGTTAAGTAATAATTCTCTCTAATTCTCTGATCTGCATCACGAAGTGCTATGAACGATATCCGCTCCTTCTGACGTGTTAAACACTAGAGAATTGCTAAGGGCTCTTTGAAGTAACGACAGCCTAGCACAGACAGTGTTAGTCCCTTACTCTTTGATTTATTTGGACGACATTTGCATTTATATTTGATTGCCAGAAAGATCTGCTACCAATTATAGCCCTTTGATCCCTCGACATTTGGGATAAATCGAGCATTGGGAAATTTATACAAACTACACGTAAATTTTGTTTGTTTGTGTGTCTGTCCATCTTTCTGTCTGTCTGCTGTTTCGAGTATCTGGAATGTTTGGAACATTCGAATAACTGCCAATGAGTAGTGTGTCTGTCTGGAATATTCTTGAAATGTATTGTCTATGATGCTAATACACACCTGTACGTGTATATATATAATCTATGTCAAATGTTTAGTAAATCGGATTTTTTACCTTTAAAAACTCTTTATGAGTTTCGTTTTCTCAAAAGCGTTGCAGTTCCAGTATGAAGTTCTAATTAAAAACCACACACTGTTTTTCTATATCTTATAAAATCACAGTAAAATGTTTCTTTGGCTATCCAATATAAACCACACGATACTTCCAATGATGTATTATAAGGAAGAGCAGCTGTGTTTGTAAGCTCCATACAAAAAACAACTGACAGACTCATCAAAGTTCACAATTTTGGTATTCCTTAGAGCGAGAAAGCAGTGAACTCATGAAATATATCTGTTTTACCCAACAACACTTTATTTTTCCAGTGCTCACAAAGCTATGGGCAGCTATGAGCTTGGCTGCACAAGATGCCCACTGGGTAAAAATGTGCGTTTACGCAAACAGGAGACAAGGGTGTGTCTATCGCAAAAGCCGAAAATCGATTTTCTGCACCTTAAAGCGAGATATATGCACGTTTCCCTTTTGCTCAAACGCTCATTTTCGCCCAGCGACCGTTTCCGTTCTTCTGTTCATAAAAGCGGCTGCAGCCTTGTGAGCATCACGTGCAGTTTTACGATACGAGATGAGAACTGCGATGCGAGTGCTTACTCAACCATCCCCGCCAACGACACTAATCTTTAAGTAAACAGAGACAGGAACCGCACTGTTGGACGTGCGGCATGTTTTCCCTACGCTCGGTGCAGACACTCTGGCTCGAGTCCATCCTACCTAGATGTTTTTCTACCGCCAAATTGGGCGACCCCTTTGCGCAGTCGCTCTGGGGTCAACACTTGATGTGGGAAAGATGAAGATGAATGTTCCCAATTAGAAAATGACGGAAGATGACGGTAGTGCAGCTCTTTGCCGGCCTCGGCGGAATCGCGCGGCAAATTAAGCCCCCGACATTGCTGCAGGCGGTTTTAATCGGTAGAGGGCGCGCCAAACTTGAGCATGCCCTTTCCACCCTTCCGCCCGTGTCTGGATGTCCTGGTGCATGCATCTTCGACTAGATGTTTAAACAAGAAAATAAAACGTTTATAATCATCCTTGCTCTAATACATTTGACATCGAAATTCTGTACTGTCAGGGTCAGCACTGCAAGTAATGGAGCTGATTCGATAAATTTTCTTTGAGAAGTTTTCCTTCTTTCCTGTGGTTTCCACTAATTATACTTATGACTGTGATGAACATGGCGATATAGTCTTGTGTGCACGTAATGACGTCTGACTTTCTGTCTTTCAAACCCTTTAATAGTTTCGTTAGTATCACACTGTTGTAACAACTTTAAATCAGTTACAGACTACTTTTTCGTAGCGGCGATTTGGTTTGTCTCTAGCGAAAAAAACTTCTAGATTTTTATCCCGGGGTGAGGGGAGGTGTCCGTTAGCACTTTACAACTGTTATAAAGAAACCTTTACAAAATCTAGGACAGCAGGGATTGCACAACAGCGTACAGCTGAAATTGTGTTGAATGAAATATTTATGTGGAAGAGCGTATCTGGAAACACGCGATGGCATGCTGCATACCTCAGCTTCCTCAAAACAGCATGGGATGACCTTTCAGTAGCTGTGCGGGTTACCGACTTTTCCATCTGCAAACGGAGCTGCAGCGAGGCTTTGTGAAGAGTTAATTACACGTCAAAGGCTTGAAAGACAGGTCAGACCCCCTTACGTTCTCCATGTGCGCAAGATATACCCCGGTTTATCGTTTGAAATAAAATAATCATGAGTAACTAAATGAAATGAGTTGGTGAACCGCATAATTATATTTGGCTAGTACCTTGGAAAGCAAATGAAAATCTAAACGCATCTAATTTAGTTTGATACCAAGGGTGACGCTACTGTAATAATACAGTGTCTAAATATCTCTAAGGAAATGTAATGCTAATGACGTAAATATCTCTACGGAATGGTAATACTTCTGTACTACTATAGTGTCGTAAATATCTCTCATGAATTGTAATGCTACTGTAATACTACGGTGACGTAAATATCTCTAAGGAATGACAATACTTCAGTTGTAGCCTGTAACACCTCGGGTCTGCTCCTCTTTACCTGTCCTCGGCCCTTACCACCTATCAACCATCTCACTGTCATCTTAGATCTTCCTCCTAAAAGCTTTTGTCAATCCCTAAAACTAATCTCAAATCATCTGGTCAGCACTCCTTCCATTATTCTGCCCCAGCAGTGTGGATTAGTGCCCGCTAATCTCCGTGAGGCACCCTCCATGGAAACCTTCAATTAGAAGATCAAGACATATTTGTTGCGCGCTGGCTTTTGCCATTGACATCTTGCTGTGAATGAGTCTGGTTGTGCTATACAATGTGTGCTTGTGGGATTGTGTGGGTTGTGTGTGAGTCTGTGAGGGAGAGAGACTGGGGATAGTATGTTTTGAATTTTATATTTTCGTTTTGTTATCTTTTCTTTGTAAAGCGCACCGAACTCTCTGGGGGAACTGCGCTATTAAAGTACGTTTAAATGAATACCACGGTGAGGAAAATATTTCTAAGGAATGTTGAGGCTGCTGTAATACTACAGCGACGAAAATATCTCTAAGGAGTGATAACGCAAAAATAAGGACAGTGACGTGAAGAAAGAACCCCCTTCTAAGTCACTATCTGTGCTTTCACACAAAAAGTCTGAAGGGTGGACAGATCAGGGGATTACAAGCATATGCCTGTTCCTGTTTGCTACAGTTTGTCGCGCATGTGCGCATACGTGCGTGCGTTTGTGTGTGTATGTGAGACAGAGAGGTGTGTGTGTGGGGGAGGGGTGCGTGCGCTACATTGCGGCTTCTGCCTGACTGCGCAACAGCTGTCTTAATGATATTATGAGGTACTGTGACCAAATGATGAACGATTAGGTAGAGGGAACATCATCGATCAGTTTTGCTGCGGAGCCGGTTAAATCCGTTATGAGAGTGCAAAGACGAACGTTATATCCTCCGAGGACACGGAACGCTTGATTAATGGGGTGTTCTTGCCCAAACTGACTAAATGCAAGCAGAATAGAAGTTAACAAAATTGAAAGGTAGTCTTTTATTTGAAATGCCGTTAGCATACCTCTGAGTTACATGTAACTGACATTGCTTTTTGGAGCAGATTGTGCATGAACGATACGAAAAGTGCTAAAACAGACTTCTGAACAGGGAGTCTCCAATTCTTGCATAGTTTTAGCGTAAAGAGATGCTGAGGTAATATTAACACATCTCACTTTCTGTCACTCGACGTAGTATTTTGCTTCATTCATTCACCTTTCAAAGAAAGGAAGGAAGGAAGGAAGAAAGAAAGAAAGAATTAGCCAATCTGTCCACAAAAAAGCAGTAATGAGTGAAGGTTCTATTCTGGTTTTATCTCGCTTAATGCATTTGCACAAAACAAAACAGCAACAACAACAAAAAAACCCAAATCAAAACAAAACAAAAACACTTGTTGTTGACTTAAATACTCCTAATGACTAGTGTATAATTAAAGAGCAATCCAATCGTTTTAAATTGAGTTGTTAGTTCGATGTGCTATAACAGACGAAAGATGATAGATTACCAAAAAAATTTACAATATGTTTTATAATTTAGATTCTAGGAGAAAGATAGAGTGGGCTACAACTATTTGTTTACGTCCATGGCTTGCTGAGGTATGGATGAATTAAAGGGTAGTATGAGTAAAAAATGATTGTGTGCTTAAGGACCGATTGATTTATTGTAGATGACAAGAGTGAATCAGTCACATTTAAGGCAGTAACCATTTTGATATGTATAGGCTATTCTCTGGCCCTTTCCATTTTGTGCCTAAGTATCTGATGTTAGGTGTAAAGAAATAGTTGAAATCTGAGATGACAAAATGTAGACTAAGTATTTCATCTTTGTTTACTCATAAATAAATAAATTTCGTTTTGCACACTGTTGTCTATCTTTTGAGGAGTCAAGAAAATGTTTCATTTTACCGAAATATTACAGAACACCCCAAACATTTCGCCTTGCTTTATTGCGTCATCAGACAATGTTGAAACTGTAAGGAACTTAGATATTTTATATACTGTGCGTTTAGATTAAGAGATACTGTATTATCATGAATGTTTATTTATATGATATTCTTAAACTGTTTATTGAATAGTTTATGCTCACCTCCCTTCAAAGGTATGTATTCTACTGAATAAAAATTCAATTAAAATCTGGTTTTACTTATTTTTCTGAATGTTAGACTGTACATACTATTTACCTCATCCCTTCTCTCTATCGCTCTCACCTCCGATCCCAACTCTCTTTTCTCTCTCTCTCTCTCTTATCCTTTGACATCTTTTTATTTTTCATTCTGAATGTCACAGTGTCTGCTTCCTTCTGTTACCACACCCCATTTTCTCCTTATTCCAAACACTGTCCTTCTCTCTTGATATTTTATTAGTTTTCTTTCTGAATTTCAGACTCTCTACTTCCGAGCTTATCCCCGCTCCATAACACTTCGTCTCCCACTTCCCATCCTCTCTTTCTTCATTTGGTCTCTCTCTATCTCTCGACGTGTTCTTATTTTATTCATCAATGCCTTCTTCCTAGTTCACATCGTCCTCCCAACACAAATCACTGACCCTCTTTCCCATCCCAATTCTTCCTTCAGCCCTCCCTCCCTCTCTCTTTTCTGTCTTCTCTCTCTCTCCTAGCGTACAAACGCTTCTTTAGTTAGACTGTATGTGAACTTTCTTTCGAACAGACTGCCCCTCACAATGAGATATGGATTTTACCGACTGTATTTGTTTTTTGATATTCCCAGTTCTAATCTCGTTAGCTATAGCGTCATCCCGAGTAGATTAACTGGAGTAATATGCGGCAGGCAATGGGGACCTATACATCAGGTCTTCGTGGGCCAGGAGTTGGAAGAGTGGGAAACTGCCATGAAACTCGTTGAACTTTCTATGTCACGGTGCATGTCTTGTATGATGGACACATTTCATGATAAGATATTTTGTAACGCTTGCCATGACAAATGGACGAATAATGCATGTGAAAATATTATGTTTTCCACTCGTTAAAATTTGCTAAACTGACCCCCTCCCCCCAAAACCGCCCAGAGATAGAATGTAACAAACATATCTCTCTGTGAACTTTATTTAGGTAGACGGCAAAGTTTGAAGAGTTTGATTTCATAGTTAGCAATCCTAAAATCTAAAGTGTGCTGCTCAATCGGACCGATGAGAGGAGAGATTAACAGCCAAAACACTAGTTTTTTTCCCCAAAGCTCAGTCAAATCTTCTGTGCAGAATCATAATTTTTGTTACTACATTCTCGTAAAAGACAAGTTTGCAGGGATGATATCTTGCTCCCGATCGGACAAAATCTCTGATCCAGAGGACAGAGTAACTTTGTTATTGTTATGGCACCAGTGGGGTTTTTCATCTTAGTCGGTCCGAAAAGGAGCTAGGAAGAAATATTCATGACTATTTCGCCTGCCCTTCGTAAAATTTCTCATTGATCAATTGATACTACTTCCATAAAGGTCCGTAATGCAAGTTCTTGGCGTTATCCTGAATAGATGGATCTAACTGGTAATAACAATGAAATTACTTGTGCTTTTTCGGCTGAAAACAATTGGCTGTCGCCTTTATGTTTGAAACAAATGTTCCCATGTGTATCGGAAAGGCCACTGTAAGTCTATCATAAAAGAAATGCATCTGATGCATTATTATTGATTCAATAAAATGACAGATCAGTTTGTCATGATACAGGCCCATAATCTATGGACTCAACCTGAACAAAGAATACATTATCCAGTAAAACATTTAATTCTCATAAAAGGATAGTTTAACTTTTTCACCATCTTAGTGCTAACAAAGACAGATATAAATACTCTAGATATTAGTATTTTTCGCTTTTTAGATCATTGTTTGAAATAAACCACACGAACAAGGAAACAAATTTAACATTGATAGTTTAAAATTTGATCCATTTATTTAAAATACACATATCTATAGCTGCATTAAAAGAAGATTGTCTTCTTTAGTTTAGTGACATATAGCTAACACTTCTTTCAAAATATTACTAAGATTTCAATTTAGATGGGATCGCTCTCTATAAAAGTTTTATGTATTGTGCTGTGAACAGCATTTTTCCCTCCGTTAATTATAAAGTATGAACTTTATTGATTTTATTTTACCCTGAATAAAGTAAAATAGGCCTGTTGATATTTCATGTGAATTTTTAGGTTTAATCTCTGACAGAATTAAAATCGGTTACCAATGTAGAAGAACTGATGATTGCAATTTTAAAAAAAGAACAAAAATGAAAGAAAAGGAAATAAAAAATAAACTAGTTCTAATCTAAGACGAATCTGTTTATTTTGATAAGAATTAAATTCCTGTCAAGAAAAAGCAAAATTGGCATCAGAACAATGAGATATCGATGTTCAGTGTGACAATTCGGGCAGAGCACAGAAATTAAAGATGAAGCTTTTTGCCTGTGGCCTTTTTAAACCGGCAACAAACCACGAGTAATTTGGGAACAAATCTGATTCTATCCACAGAAAAAAAAACCCGCATCACCTCCTTTTGTGCGTAAGGTTACCTTAGATCCAGCAGAAATATGTACCACATTTGCCGTCAACAAAAAGTAGAAAATTGAATAAGGAATTTAAACAAAATTTGAGATTTCAGATCTGATAGAACAGTTGCTGTTTAAAGTTAGGCACCCTTTAGAAATAATCACATTGCAATTCTTTAATAATAACAATAGCACCAAGTGAACGCCATTGGTGTACTCTCTACTTCCGGGCTCTCTCCTTCACGCGCACACAAGAAATACGCCCACCACAAGTAAATGCAGTATCCACGCAATGAGAACATCGGAGGTAAAACAACTGTGGGCCGGTGACTGCCTACACAAAACTGACGTCAAGTATGCGTTATGTTTTCCTTGAAAACCTTTATACAATGCACTTAAACCCCCAACTTTTTTCTGCCAAGAATTATACAAAAATTATGTATTGTACTGTTTTCTTTATTTCCTTCTATTCCTTATTCTACTTCCTTTTAATTTTTCATTCTTCCGTGTTCCCTTTGTTAGTTTAAACAAGTTGAGAATGTTATATATATTTTTTACTTATACTACATAAAAATCTAATAGTGTTGTCTGATAAAAGTAGGGTATAGTAATCAGAGGCTTTAGCGAGTAACTGCATATGCTTAGAGATGCACATAGACATGTTAATATGCATCAACTTATATTAAACGCATGCTAAATGAAGCACAGACCTAAACAAATAGGTCTTCTTTATTAGATGTTTCACTCAGTGCTGGAAATGCAGATAAGAGCAAGATATGGGCCTCCCTGACAACATTGATAGTAAGCATCAACACCACACAGTAATGTGCGATTTAGACAGCAACAGTTATGGTATAACCGATTTATCTGAACAATAAACAAGTGAGAAAAACAAATTTCACACAAAAGCACGTGCGCACGAAAACACGCACGTACCGAAATAGCTTTTGTACACCACAACAGCCTGAAAAAAAACAGAAGGAGAGAGAGAGGGAGAGAGAACAATAATGGAAATAAGCAGAAAAAGCAAAGCAAAAATAAACCCTATTGCGGGGATCTTTCTGTCGACAGAATTATTTTAAAAAGAAAAAAAGGCATTTGTCCTCGAAACGAAGAAATGTGATGAAAAAAGGAAGAAAAACAATAACATATGAGAGAAAATGTGCTCTGTGTTGTACAGCATCACAACAGCTCATTTGTAGTGCAGACCTGGGGAGTCAAGCCAACAGAAATGAAATGACGTGGACCACTTGATACGGAAAATGGTGTAAAGAAAATGTATTCTTTTGGGCTGGAGGCTAGGATAAAGTGTACCAAAATAGACTCACTTGGGCTGGAGACTGCAGGACACGACAGGTACAGATGTATCAGCAGCAAAACCAGCAGACATCGCGAGAGATCTGCTGAACCACACGTTGTCTCCATGCTAGAACCACTTGGCTCTGCGCCACTTTGGAAATGAAGTGGGATGATCACATGTGCACGTGCCGAAGATAAGAACAACAGTTCGTATCAAGTCCATTAGCATGGAGCGGTCTTCGTGGGACTGTCCTGTTTCCCGTTACCATCAACATCTTTGTCAAGAAGGTCGAGCAGGTGAGAGAACATTGAAGATCCTCCTGTCTTTCTCATCGTCCGACTTCAAGATCCGGAGATACCATCTAGCCAAAGATGAAAGAAAACCCCATCCCTAGTAGTGTGAGAGAGAAAGGGAATATATCATAACAGAAATATAGTATAAAATACAAGACAAGATTTCATTTCGAAAAACGTTAGTACGAGTTCAAAAGGCTTGCTATAAACGTCAGCGAAAATTCTCTCGTAAGTTCTCGTTCTGAGATCAGCTTGCGCTCGAGAAGAAGCGCGAAGGATGCGGAGGCTGAAACTAGACAGAGCGTCGAAGGCGTGCTGTCCCAGGACTACCCTCGAAGTCTAGGCTCGATATTTTAAGCCCTTACTCAGCCAGCGAAACTTAAAAAGACACGAAGGGGGCTTCCTGGCTTGGGCTGTGCGCCTGGAATAGCAGTGGCGGTGGTGTTGGCGATGGTGGAGTGGACACAAACGAGAGACGCCGTATATGGCCACCGCTTCTTCTGCTGCTGTTGTTGTTGGAACTCGCGACAGAGGTGCCCGCGCTGTGCCTTGCTGTTCTTCCAGACGTTAGGAACCAAACACTAAAAAGCTTTCATTTCTCCCAGAAGTGGCTTCTTCCTCCCTAGTCCGATCTCCCTCTCACTAAGACTCTCGTCTCCCTCCCTACTTTTCTGTGCTTAACGTTGAACAAGGACACAGAATATATAACAAACAATATTTCAGAGTTAACTGCTTAGATAATTTAGATAAAAACTAATAGGACTTAGAAATATATATTCATGTACTGAAATACAGCGGTAAATAATTTCGGCCTGTGCAACACGGCATGCGATGGCAACAAGGAAAAGATAAATAATTAGGAACTGTAACAGAGCAAGGAACAACATATGAAAAATGAGACAAAACTGGATATAAAAATAGATAAAAATCTGGATGAGAAAAGAGGTCAAAATAATCCAACACACTCCTTTTCACAGGCAGACTACTGGGACAAAATGAATAACTATTAATATTTTAGCAAAATTAATACTTATGCAATACAGTACAGGAGTTTAGGAATTTAATGAAATTCTATCGTGGTGGGAAGAGAAAAGATTTGTCATCGAGAGAAAAAGATAAGCTTATCTAGATGATGAAAAGAATGTGTTCAATCCGTATTCCCAATGAAAGCACACAATGAGACGGACTAAGCGAAACATAAGTAAGAGAAAGAAGATGGGAAAAAAGAGAGAATCTTAAGCATTGTTAGCTCAAAAAATATAAATCTGAGAGAACAATGTCGTTTCAGTCCTTGTAAAAAATACAACACAGGGACTAAGAATTAAATCAAAGTTCTTAGGGGATAAATTAAAAATTCTGAATAATAAGAAAATAAAAATTTAATAGGGTGATTTTGAAAAAAAACCCCAGAGAGCAATGCGAATTGGAACAAGAGACCCACGGCGGCTCAAAGAAAGCAGTTACATGTTTCAGCACGGCACAGTCCGATGGAAGCACATAATTCAGAAGAGAAGGTAGGACAAACCAAACAGAAAATAGGAAGTGCAAGAAGGAAAAAGAAAGAGGAGGAGGAAAGGAAGGAAGGAAGGAAAAAGAAAAGATGCTGGTTTTACATCTTTTCGCCTCCTCTTTTTGTTTGATAATGGTGGGATTATCTTTCGTTTTTTTCTGGAAATTAGTGATCGCAGCAGCGAGTATATGGTTTCCTACTGTGTTTCTGTGTATTCCCCTTATGTTTGTGTTTGTTCCCATGTACACCTGTGTTTCTGTGTATTCCCCTTATGTTTGATGTTTGTTCCCATGTACACCTGTGTTTCTGTGTATTCCCCTTATGTTTGATGTTTGTTCCCATGTACACCTGTGGTTTTTCAGCAAATACGAAATTACTGGTCTTCTGTTGGAAGTCTCTTAATACTTATGAGTAGCCCGCTGACCCCAGTATGTGCTCTTTGACTTTTAGCACAATGGTCTGTTGACAACGGTACTTTTTTTTGAAAGAGTGAGCAGGGGAGTGAAAGAAATATGGGCCGTAGTTTTCTTTCAAACACAAGCAGCTGTTACCTCTGTTCTAGCACTTGTTTCAGCAACTGACGAACAGCTCAGAGAAGCTAAAATAGAAAACCAGGAAGACCGATAGACAAACAGACGGACAAACAGACACATGAAGATACTTATCGTTCCTTTTTTTAAGTTTGACTGGCTATTTCCTTGCTTATATTATGGTCTGCTTTTTACGGATAGCCGTCTGCAGCTAGTAGGTAGGCAGCACACACGAGACACGTGAAGCCTAATTGTCGTACGCTGTTCGTCAAGGAATTACATGTAATAATTAGCAAGGCTCTGTGCAAATAAGCCAGCCGGCAACCGTAGCCGGGTGACAGAAACTTACCCAAGGACTATTTACACTTTTAGTGAATTGGTGCTGTCTGAATTTCACTAGCAGAAATAATTGACGTGCCTTGCGCTTGTTTGATACCTGTGACGACACCGGGAACGATGCTCATGCGATGGCAAATATAGCTCGATCTATTTCACAGAGCAAGTGTGCAAGAGAGAGAGAGAGGTGGGGTAAGGAAGAAGGAAGGATAGCAAGAGTGTGTGTGTATGTGTGTGTGTGGGGGGGGAGGGGGTAAGAGAGCAGATCTTTCTAGAAATTTGTGTTTAGCTTCGGAATCGATATAATGTAATTGCTTAACTTGTTAAATGTCAGCCACGCGAAGTGGACTTGTTGACGAAGGCTTATTGTAATTCTTAACAAAAGCTACACGCACATAAAAAATTTTAAAATAAGAGAGAGAGAGTTTAGAGCACACTGTCCGCCAGCAGTATCTTATTCCCCCCCCCCCACCACTTAACGTACAAACCCACGCCCTTCCCGCAAAGACTCGGGGAGCTTCTGACCTTTTGGCTGTGCCCCCATCCCACCACCGACTGTACAAACACGAGCGGATCCCGTCTTCCTACTCCCCTGTTTAAAGTAAACTCTCAGGCGGGCAAGTACGCTAAGTATTGACAAGGATGCTCTGACCACAGGATGGGACGATGCTGATTGCAGGCTACAGATGTTAAAAACTAATATCCACCCTTATGTCACGCCGCTGCCGTTTGAAATCGTTTGGCGTCAAAGGAAAGTTCGCGCCAGTGCTTGATGTCTTACGTAAGAATGTGTGTGTGTGTGTGTGATATTTCTTACTGCGCTTGAACGAGCATTTTATTTACGGCTGTGATTCTTTGCATCAACGAAATCCTTTTATCGTGGTTTTCGGACGCTAAGCAATGCATGGAGATTGGGAGAAAGGGGACAGAAAGAGGAGGGAGAAGCAGAGAGACAGAGAGAGAGGGGAAAGAGAGACTGGAGAGAGAGAGAAAGAGAGCGGAGAGAGAGAGAGGAGAGAGACTGCACGTGTGTGAGAGAGCAACAGGGTGAGGGAGCGGAGGTGAGCGGGAGAGTGTGGGACGTAAAGAAAGAGGAGATCGCGAATTAAGTTTTCCCCGTTTCCTTAGTTCTTTGCAGGCCGAGCTTAACACTTGTGCACGTGGTCGCGCGGTAGCATGCGAATGTGAATGCGTGCTTGCGTTCGTGCGTGTGTGCACGTGAGGGCGTGCTAATTCGTCCTTCATCGGCAAGTTATGCTTCATTACCCGTTTTGGGGAGTGAGCACCCACCGACTTCTTGCTCCGCACCCCTTGCTGCTGGCCTGCACCTGGGTTGCCCAGGATGGCCAAGAATTAAACCATTCCAGACGTTGTCTCCGGCAATTTGGGATCACGCGTCTCTCGGCATCGCCCTCCTATTGATCTTGTGAAAGTCCTGCGCGGCGTGCATCGCTGGCGAATATATTTATGGACAAAGAAAACGCCTATTGATCACTGTTCGCCGAGCCAGCCAAAAGCGTGATGCGGAACATTGCGCAGTATTTCACTCGCTTCATCTCTTTAGCGTCGGCAACAAGCTTTCAGCTCCAATCACGCTCTGTTGCAGGCCTGTTCAAATACTATTTTCCAAGCTATCCGCACACTTTTGTGGCTGATAGCGATACGGTGTCTGCTAGCTTTTGTAAATAAACTGACAACTGCCTGGGGTCTAGATGCCACAGCACAAATAACGGAGCGTGAGTGTTACAAAGTCAGTCGGAGCGAGCCGTCAAACATGAACGACCAGCTGCGTCTGTTTTCCATTTTTAAAAATTACCCCAGCACCACTGTTAGATTCACTGAATATCATTTGAAAGCCCCCTAGTTGTTTGCATAGTCCGATTTGGGTATTGCCGAGTCGGAGTCAGCAGGCGACGTTGACTACATGTAGTTGTGCTTCCAAACAGCCTCTTCTGGTGACAATAAAGACATGCCTGTATCCACCTGTGAAAGGTAATGATGTGAATTGCCCTGCGCTTTTCAAATTTGGCAGTGTATCAAATCTGATGAGAAACAAGAAGAAGAAGAAGAAGGACGACAAGTAAATAAAAAATATAATAAAATGAAAGAAGGAAAGACAATCCAGTAAGGCCACGCCGGACATTGGGATCTACTAATATAAAGAAAACTGATAAAAAGAAGAAACTAGAAAATATCTTCAAACAACAAAAACCAATGAAATAACAATGAATGTAACATATGAAAAGTAATAGATACAAATTAAAACACTAATAATTTTTTTTGTAAACAAATTGCTCAGGGCAT
The DNA here is from genome assembly GCA_004794575.1 of Lanistes nyassanus. Taxonomy (NCBI): domain Eukaryota; kingdom Metazoa; phylum Mollusca; class Gastropoda; order Architaenioglossa; family Ampullariidae; genus Lanistes; species Lanistes nyassanus. Next base: position 192,894 of record SMGT01016053.1, read on the forward strand.
CTTCTTGCAAGCAAAGGCCAAGAGTAACCAAGATAATTACACATTCTAAATGAAAGCAAGCCATAGTCTTTAGGGAGTACAACAGCGAAAATGATCATAGCGGTTATTTAAACATAATTTTAAAAATCTAATCGTTACCAGTATAAAGAGTTGACACATGTTAATTAATTAGTGGTCTGTTCGGCGTTACAATTGCCCCATCGCCCACCGTTCCAGAGACGGGTCACCGACTTGGATTTAACGCTGAAGATGTCTGATTAGAAGGTGAATGAGTCCGTTTGGTGTCGTCTGAGAGCTTAACGGGAACTTTGTCGTTTGACCGTTATATTCCGTTTATTTTATTAACACGAGAACAACGCGAAGCGAAAAACTTGGAGTGCTGTAACTGTCTGGGGCAAGGTCAAGAGAAAAAGAGTGACAGAAGGACGAACAAAGAGAAAGAGAAAGGACAGTAAAGAAGGAGGGGTGGCTTGCATGGGCGGTCCTATCGCTTGTTTATTATTAAAGATCCACGTAAAATATACAGGTTTCGGGCCCTGCGATTGCTATTATTGCAGGAAGAGGAGAGACTAACTTTCCTGCCACCCCTACCTCGATCCGTCTGAACCCGAGCTAGCGAGTGCGGTAACCCGGGGAGTCGGGTGAGGAACGTCCGTGTTGCGCTTTAGCTCCATGTCGGGCTCTTAGCGTCTTTGCCAGTCCTAGCCACTGCTTGACTCGTCGAAACGGATGCAGTGACAGTCGTCTTCTGCAAGTTTAACATCAACGACCTGCACGCTGTGTGTATGTTCATTGCCAGACCCCGCTTGGGTAGTGACACTACGGAGATCCTAAGAAAACGACTGAGAAGGGCCGCGTTTATTGGTACTGCGCAGGCGAGACATATAATGCAGAAAGAACAATGGGGAGAAAACCAGAGGTCTGGAAGAGAAAAAGCCACTTTATCGCCTGAAAGGGCGTCCATCCGCATCCCCCTTAAGTCCTGTTCATGACTGGGATAAAGAACACAGTCGCAATCATTCTCCGTCGACAGGCTGAGCCCAAGCGTCTGAGACGAACCTTCCTGTCTCTCCATTCATCCCTCAGCCCGTCTTTCGCTAGCTCCTTGATGCTGTTTCATCGTAACATCTGTTCTTTTCACGGCTATCACGCCTGACACCGTGTCTTGGCCCGGAGAAATGAAAGTCAAGACCCATTCTGATGAATATGGCCTACCTACCGAAGGTCCCCCCCCCCAGAACGTCTGACAGACGGTGTTTATTCTTCCTTTACTTACCACTGCCCGACAACGAGATTTTAGGCACAGAGGAATCATAGGTTAGTGGAGAGTAAATATAGAAGTCTCTGCAATCAACGAATGACGTTAAAACATAACAGTCAGTCCGTCGGGCCGTCGGACAATGGGTCACAAACAAGGACAAGATCACACAAATAAAAACAAGAGTACATTGTAAACACACACACACACACACACACACACACACACACAGCTGACAAGATCACACATGTAAAAACTAGAGTACATTGTAAACACACACACACACCCCTACACACACACAGTACTCCCAAACTTGTTCAGAAAAATGCAGATGCAAGGGAAACCACCACTGCTCGAATCGATGACGCAGTCTTAAGCCCTCTGATTAATTGCTAAATGACAAAAAACACACAAAACAACTTCCTTGGACGGCCGCAATGCTTTCTTTTGTTAACCATTCTAATCACTCATTAACGTGGGCATAACACTGACGTCACCGCGGCCAATGAAATGAACACGGACGTAGCCGCGTGCACAGAAGTGAATTCAGCTCACCCTAATGCGCGGCAGGTCAGCCGCTACACTTGGCGATTAGGTATCGATCGTCCTCCGCTGCCTATCCAGTCCTGGATAATTTTGTTTCCAACAGTTAGTACCCTACAGACTGATGGCGATCTAAGAAGGGACTAATTAAGGATTTGCCTCTCGAGCTTTCGGATAACCTCAGTCTGGTCGAGAAGGTACAGCTGATCAACACAGTTCCAATCGTGTTCCCCTACCCCTGCAAATGAACGGCGAGAGCGCGTGTACAATGGCAGTGCTAAGTCGTACACTGTCGGCATCACAGCTCCTAAGCCAGGGTCCACAGCTGGGCAAAGTGAACAAAAACCACGGCATAGAACCGAGTCAACAAATCATAGCAAAGATTTCATTTACATTGGATTCACGAGTTTGTTTTCTTCTTCGCTGTCTCTCTTCTCTCTCGGGCACGCACATTACATATGGAGAGACAATGATTTCACTTTTTATGTAAGAAACCAATTAGACAATTAATATATGTGTGAGTAAATTTGAAAAGTTCACGACATGCCACTGGTCGAAACATGATTCACGTCTTGATGATATGGGTCTGTTCTGACACCTGCATATTCAAAACACACAACAAAGCCTGTGTCCCTCAGAAGATAATGGTTTGAAAGTGACTTTCTCTAGTAAAACTTATGGTTTGAATGTAACTTGCCGGATGACACAAGGGACGATTTAGTTTGAACGTACAAGACTTCTTGACGCGAATGGCAGTTTTGGTCTCAGTAGCCATGATTCTTTGACGCCAGCAGATAATGTCATCACTAAGGTATGGGCAGGTTGATATTATAAGACAAATATATTTTTTGAACGCGCGAGACATTGAAATCAGCTGCAAAAATTAGTTACAGCTTACCGTGCAAGACGGCATGACACAGAAAAGTTCGGTTTGAACGCGCACGGCCCGTTGCCATTTATAGGTTAACTCTTCAGGGACGCAGGGAACCTGCAAGACTTGTTGACACCAAAAGCCAGTTATTGTCTAAATCGACACGCCTGGTTAAAGGTTAACAGCTTGAACCTGCAATACTTGTTGACACCAAAAGCCAGTTATTGTCTAAATCCACATGCCTGGTTGACCCGTGGGGAGAAACAAAACCCGCTCCGGCATTTAAGCACCTCCTTCCACCGAGGTGCACAAACTGCGCGAACAGTTTCTCTCCTAGATAGCTGCAGATACGAAGAGATAGTGGGGGAGAAATTATGTTCTTATCTTCATTCAGCTGGAATTGGAAAGTGTTCCAAACTGCGACCCTCTACCCAGACAGTGTAATATATTTATGTCGCTGGCAGTAAATTTCACCAGCGCCCGCTGCCCCCATGAGTTCCGAGTGAATTACTGAGCTGGGACAGGAACTGGCGATAAATTCTCTTGGTCCGTCACCCGAGCCCGGAGATGATACCAATAATAGATGTTTGTGTTTGTTCGTTGAACACGTGCGTGCGTCATTATGATACGGACATTTCTTGAGAGCTTTTTAAAAAAAAAAATAGGATCACTTATATTTTTACTTGTTTCTCAGCGAACAACAGATACAACGTTCCTGATTTATGCACAGAATTTACCTTTCAACCATTGCCGTTATGATTTCAACCCCGACTTTGTCAACAACGTAACGTATATATTTTGTTCTAATTTAATGAGTGAAATAAGCGCTGTTCCTTCTAAACTTTGAACACGTTTGTGGGTGCATATGTAACATATACAGATATGTGCAATGAGGCTATGTATTTGTAATGGTGTGTGTGTGGGTGGGGGCGTGGGGTGCATGCGTTCGTGCAGGTGGAAATGTGTGGGTGCGAGGTGACTTATGTATATGACAGCAGGAATATAGTTTTGTATTTACGTGCACAGCAAGAGTAAAGGTCATACTACCTCAAAGATTGTATAACCATGTTAAATGACACAAACTATTAATACAAGATTGAAAACAACTTGCGAAAAACCCCAAACCCCTGATAAAGAGATCCTTCCAAAAAAAATCTGGGAAAACAGATGTGCTTTGAATACGCAGGTGTCGGAACAGACCCATATGCTCACGTTTGAAAGCAGGTGAAGAACTTACGCTTGGACGGTCGCACCTTTGTAACTTGTAAGCAACCTCCTACAGGCGGTTTTTGAGTTCAGCACGACAGCGCAACGAGAAAACTAGCGCCCGCTAACTCAGTGGTTGGCTTCTGCCTAGAAAAGTCGGGTGCTTTAATCTGGCACCGACCAGGACATTTTTTCCTCTGAGTCTGGAGACGACAGTTTGCTGGCACCCCGCTAACGACGAATCCGAATAAACTTTGCGGCTCATTTCGGGGGTTTCAGTGCAGGCGAAGTCCGTAGGACAGACCTTACCAGACGACAGTCTAAGCTTTGTTTCTGTCTAAAAAAGAAGGGACCCCACGATGGTCTATAATGGCTTTGCAGGAGTACTTATTCAGGAACGCGACAAAACAGTCAGAAACAGGCGCGAGAAAAGTTTAAAAGTGCGTTCAACCTTATTTCTGGAGGCTGCCTTAAAAAACTTTGTTTCAGAAGTTTTTTTAAAAAAAAAATTGCCGTGGAAATAGTTAAGTGCCGTTAGCACACTGTAACATTCTACAACACACTTTTTTCTTAGTTGAGCTGCTTAGTTTCTTCCGAAGGGCGACAACATGTATAAAACTTGTAATAATAAAACGATCGAATCATAGTGCATCCACTGGTTACTACTGGAATTTTTCGGACAAAACGTTCGGCAGGGTTGAAGACAAAGCCCTCAGACTACACGACCGCCTCGGTGGTCTAGTGGTTAAGGCGTCCGCTTCCGAGGCGGGAGGTCGGTGGTTTGCATCCCGGCCGAGTCATACCTAAGATTTAAAAATTGGCAATCTAGTAGCTGCCCTGCCAGACGCCTGGCACTACAGGGAACAGTACTAGGACTGGTTGGCCCGGTTTCAGTATAACATGACTGGGTGGGACTGAAGTCCGTGTTGCGACAGCAGTCCCACGTGCGGCAGCACGTAAACTTTGTCTAAGCAACACGACCGTCCTGATATGCACAAAGTTTTCGGCTGGATGTAAAGCAACAAATACCCCCCCCCCCCACAGACTACACTGTCTTAAAGAGATTTCCTGCCATAGACATCACATTAACAGTCGTTCGCTTCAGTTACACAATGTCGCAGCCATGGGGTTACTTGGGAAGATTAATGCCCTTACAGTTGTCTTTAGGAGTGTGTCATGTCACTGCGCTTAAAGTGACTTGTCAGAAAAAATGGTGAGGTTGCCTCAGCGTTATTTATCCCATATACTTATATGCTACATAGAATATTTCACAATGGCTGTACACAACACCGACAGACATATACATGGCACACATAATACTGTACAAGTCCTACACACACACACACACCTGACACAAAATGACTAGTAACTGCAAGTTTTATTACCAATCAGTTCTGTTCGCTTTGCTGGTTTGGCACTCAAGAATGGCGAATAACGCGGGCCCAGAAGTAGCCTCGAGAACTAGCATCATTCCACGTAAATCAGAAAGAATTAGTTACGAGTACACCTTTCCCCGCAGAATAAGCATGAAGAGGAAGCATTGCGTCTTTGCGTAAAAGATTAAAGAAAAACTGCTGGCCGCCTGCAGCCTTGTCCTGTCACGGCATGGTGAATGGACAAATATGCAGTTCCGATCGGCGCGATGAGCCGAGCAGACCTCACGTCATCGTCCGGAATCCCCCGACACGTGCCGAGGCCAGAAAAGGGGAAAGGAAATCGCAGCTCGCTGTCTGCGGCATGGCGTTGGGAAGACGAGGGGCCTCTCGGGGGTTCACGTGAGTGTGGAAAGGTTCGTGGCTGGCACCTCCAGACGCTTTTAATTATCTAGGCTCAGTCTGCGGACTTCACACGTGTCGCCAGCGACATCCCTGGTGGACGTTAATAGCTCGAACACGAGATGCAGCTAGAATAATGATCGACCTCATCACCGTTTGACCCCTCTCATTTGCATGACGATGAGGTTATCATTTGAATGTGTGGGTCATCTCCAGCGTACATTAGGTTCATCTAGATTGTTGTGGAACTTTATTGTACCACCCTTCGAGAAAAAAATGATATAAACACATTTCTACCTGAGACAGGAGAATATCTCCAAACGTTCATATGGTGTTACAAGAGCTGTAGTATTCACACCCTGTGGTACAAAGAGGAAAGAGATTTCCGTCTCCAACATATTGTGTAAAGTTATCTATAAGTCTCTCTGTTTTTTTATATTCTCGACCTTTCCTTTCATCCTAGCAGTTTATCTTGGAGCTGCAATCTGTCACACACCTGTCGAAACAAACAGAACGTCATCTGCACAATGTTGTACTTTGCTTTCAATAAAATTCTTCTCACAGTGGCCTGCTGGTGTTTATGAAACTTTAGTTTGCCGTAAAGACTGAAGATGGTAATAGACTGCAAGATGAGGTGTTACCATTAAATGGAGAAAAAGAACAATAAAGCAGTCGTTATCTAAATTATTCTGTAAATGCTGTTGGCGGATCTGCCTGCTCTTCGTCTTTGCTATTTGTGCGTCATTGTTCGGGACATGAATACCGCCGACTACCGCCACATTAAAATTAATGCAAATAAAGGAATTAATGATTGCAGGTGTAAACTGAATGAAAACAGTGCAATAGTCTGTCAGCAACTATCATAAGGAAAGCTGGAAGGGGGTTAACGTTACCTCGCTTTTTCACTTGATCTTCACAGTGTTACCGTTAATATTGCTTCCATGCAGGTGGCGCTGCGCTTCCCCTACAAATCACTCTGCTGTAACAATAGTGAAAATAATGGAAACTATTTACTCAACCGGTTGGGCAAGATGCAAGTTCTAAGAAATTTAACATTCCAGACAAACGAGTTAAGCTTTTCAATAGTTATTATCGTAATGAACGCCTAAAAAACCTGAAAAAAATCGGACGCAAGGGAGTGAAAGGAAAGTTCCAGTCGCCGGACCAGCTACACGACAACACATGTTAAGGTGAGATATCCCAACGCAGATTACTGAGAAAGACCTCGTTGGAAGGGGCAGACTGGAAAGAGAAAATCAGTTTGTCCCTCGTCAATACTGGGGCCCAGACCCGACTTCCTTCCAACTCCTACTTTTGGAATCCGTCATTTCTTTCTCATCTCCTACGCGCACGCGCAGAGGAATTCATTTCCAGAGCGCGTGCTTCGAGCCACACAGCGAGGCCAAAAGATTCGGTTCACCGAGGCAAGGTTTGAATCAGCAAAAAAGAAACCCATTTTACATCCAGACGCAGCATCTACAGCAATATTCACTGAATGGTAATTGATTCCGATGTACTCCAGGTACAGCTTCTAGCCACCATCGACATGTTCCAATGTCGTGACGTCTGCCATTAATGGGGTTGCTGCTGGATAAGAAAATACACATTTGAAATCTGTTATTTTTATATTATTTCACAGAACTGAAGAAGGTGTGCGTACAGTACTGCATACTAAACCGACCACTCAGCAAAGCCCTTTAAATCTCGTCAGTCAAGAAAACGAGAAAATACTGAACACAGAAAAGTCTTTATTGGGCAGTAGGGAATCGAAGAAGGCGAGACAGGATCTGAAGATGAAAATCCAGCGAGGCTGTGCAGGTAGTAAGGCATAAAATAAACTAATCTCGTGCAGATGAAAAGGTAATTGAAAGAGATTGACAAAGAATGAACCATTTCAAGGGAAGGGGTTAGGGTAGGCTTGTGGAAGGCGTGACAATAGATGAACCTCGTGACAGGTTTACAAGAAGTGTTAATGATATATGTTGGTGGTATATAGAATTATACTTTTATACGACGATGTATATAAGGAAGGGAAGTAAATGAGAAATGTAAATGTTAAATGAGAAGAGGTTGTAGGCAAAAGCCATCAGCTTCGATAACATCGCCATGACGCTAAAATTGACTTCACTCACACGAAGAGGCTAAAGCAATTAACCAAGTACCAAATGAGCTCTGTGTTACACGGAGGCTCGACATTGCAAACCTCAAGCACAAATTGACCACTGGTGGATCGGCAGTAAGATCACCACTCACACAATGACTCCATAGTGATTGCCTGCAGGTGTTACCATGGCTCGTGAAAATTTAACGAAAAAGAGGAAAAAAACTTTCCCGCAGCCAGAACAGCTACCACGATCGATTTCCTCTCCTACCTCAGACATTTCCTCAAAGCCTCCCGCCATTGTATTCAGTCTTTTCTCTTGCAGATCACCTACTCTGTCTGTCTGTCTGTCTTTCTTTCTCTGTGTGTTTATACACTTTCCCGCACGTGCGTGTGATTTCTATTTACGTGCGTGTGTGTCTGCCATTCTTAATGCGTGCAGATCTGATTGAGACCTATCCGTAAGCACGAGATTGCCTTACCATATCCGAACCTTTGACATAAGAGCCCCTTGGCTTTCCGAGCACTGATATGTCTTGTCCCCCTTGTCGCCCAGGAGACTACAGCCCTCGCCAAAACAGCCATTTGTCGGAGAATAAATAATGCCAAACATCCAAGCATCACTTCATTCATGGCTTATGCTCTTACCGAGGCCGCAAAAGGGAACATTCCCCAGGGCTGCTTCCCCTGCAGCTACATTTCGGCTCGAAGACTAGGGGTACGACCCTACGACAGCTTGCAACACGCACACATACGAGTGTTTGCTGTCATAAGGCTACGTTAGAAGGCAATTTGCTCCAAAGAAGCAGTCTCAAGGGTGATGAAGCCAGACAACATAAAAAAGGACATGATCGGAAACTAGATGACCCCACACCAGCCACTACTTACTGACAAGCTATTTGAAAAGTGGAGTTCCTCCTGAAACGCTGACACCTTCGGCAGTGTTCTTGTTTTTAGCATCCAGCAGTTAGATAAACAGTGCGCACGCTACAGGGAGAACATGATAATACTTGAGCGTAAGCACGAGTGCACTGTCGGAAAACCTATGCCACGTGAAAAAGGAAACACGGGTTGGTCACATTAGAATACCAAGAAAGAACGCTGGTTTACCATGAGATAATAATAAAAGAAAACAATGAAGTTGCTATTTCCTTGTTTTGTTTGGTAATCGAAATTCTCTCACCACGTTACAATACATTTGCATCTCAAAAATTCAGTCAAATACAGGCACAAAATTACTCACGTGGCGACATCGAGTAATATGTTATTTAAAAAAAGTTTATGAGTAACCGCAAAGAAACCGGACCAAGGGAATTAACCCGCTATTTCAGAAGCCTTTTAAATGAGGAGCCTATTTGGTGAGACAGTTCAATGCGAACCTGTTTGACGTCAGACTGGCTAATTTTGCGAGCATCGCAGAACCCACAACAAGACGCAAACATGGATGTAGACGGTCGTGTGTCGTCGTGGGTAGATTGGACTTCACCTTCATGACGGGTGGGAATGAAGCTGCTTTTCAGAAGATAGTCGAATACAGACGTTGATTAGAGGCGAGAACTCATTGCAGGGGCAAATTGTTGCCGAGCAAAAAGGCGAAAACTCATTATCGGAGTAAGGTTTCATAAAGCGAGGAAAGTGAGAAACAACAGTAACTGCAGAATTTACTTAGGAAAGGGCATGCACCGTAGCCAAATTTACAATAGGTGAAGGGACAGACTACCACAAAAATAGAGAAAAGACAGATAAGAAATTGGACAAGATGCGCATGCTCTAAGAAAATTCGTTTACCATCTTGTGAGCCCCCATACCCAGTGAAGTTAAGGAATTATCAAAAAAGGGGTTAAGCTTCACGAACTGTAATTAAGGCGTGTTGCCAATTGTCTTAGTAAGGTAGTTGATAGTAGTTAACACGAGGCGTTTGCAATACTTACAAAGGAATCTAACGATCTCTATATCTCTTCCCTGCCTCTATCCCTCCTTTCTCTCTTTCAACTACAGCCAAACACACAGGCTAACCGAAACAAGGAAACGGGCGGGGGAAGAGAAACGGTTGGGTGTGGGGGTTAACTCCGTGCCAGCAACTGTAGGCCATATGACCGTGAGGGATTTGGAAGGGTGGGGTTGGGGCCCTATTTCTAACCTACGCACTACAACATCTACCACAGCGACAGCTACAGTAAGATGGTCAGAGCGGAGAGGCAGTTCATTGATCGGAAGAGTATGCACAGCTCCAGGAAACAATCCTTGGCCATTGCGCCAGAATATAACTCGCAACCTCTACAGACATGTCAGATGCTCTATCTAATCCAGATCTTCACCCCAAAGAAAGAAAGAAAGAAAGAAAGAAAGAAAGAAAGAAAGAAAGAAAGAAAGAAAGAAAGAAAGAAAGAAAGAAAGAAAGAAAGAAAGAAAGAAAGAAAGAAAGAAAAGGTAATAGATGGTACATCTTACAAGCATTGTTGCCATAGAGTCAACAGCTATCATTTCCTAAGGGGGCACTACTCTCATGGGATAAGTGTTACTGAGGAAGACAAGGCCGGGTGTAGACAGAAACACAATCAAGTAAGTAATTAATACAAGGGACCGTCAAAAGAAACCCACTTAAGAAATGGAGGAAAGGTCAAATATCAGGAGAATTAGGCCTGTCTGGCAATCGATGATCGTACATCGTGCTTTGCAGATCCCAGCTGGCTAGCTGTCGGTGCACATATTCATATTGCTCGCAATAGTGTCTATTCTTTCCCATATTCCGATTAACATTTTCAACCTTGGAACTGTATATGTATTTAGTATTAACTTTAAAAACCTCTTTAACTAACTTTTCTGAAAGTAACGATAAAACCCGACTACATCGCATAAGATCGTTTAAACCGATCATTTCAAAGTTTCAGAACAATGACAGACATGATCACGCAACTAGAATTCACACAGTACTGGTGTCGATAAAACTCTCCTCGTGCTTTGGTTCCCGGGCTGGCTTGCATGAGCGTTATTATGTCCTGTTCATACGTAAAGGTGCACGTAAAATACACAAGACTAATAAGCCATACGACCACTCTTATGACTGAAAGTTGAGATAAGCCAGCCCTTAGCTAATCAGCAGTGGACTGTCTTTGCAAGGACCGAATGACCAGTGCATGTTATTGACTGTATTATCCCTGAAGAGGAAGACAGCAAATATCTCCGTGCGCCTGAAGTGGTTTTATTTAAAATTCCCATTTGCTAATTTAATGTAAAGTAATGCTCTTCTTTCTTTTTTAAAGGACAGTATCAATATTTCAAAATTGCGCATTCTGATTATGAAGACGGCCTCTATCTTGTGGCCACAGTTAAGGTCTTTTCGTCTAAAAGGGATAAAAAAGGAAACTGAGCGAAAACTTCGTTCATTCAATCATGAATAGCACTTCTGCATTAGCTTTCAAAATAATATTAATAATCATTAACCGCATAATAATGAAAATATCATCATCATCCTCAAGAAAAGTATATATTGTCATCAACATCCTTTATTTTTACTTTGTCCAGTCTTTAAAAAATCAAAACTTAAGATCCTAATGGCAGCCATAGAAACGGCATAGTTTCAAATGTGCGGAGTTCCCATGGAAATGATTCCCAAAGCGCCCGTTAATAAATAATGCATGGCGTTCTTTCCAATGGCAGGCGATGAAGGCGGTTTGCAATTAAAAAAAAACTCCGAACGCGTCATATAGACAAAGGCAGGAGGATCACGCCACCTGTCTAAGGGAAGGATGTATCTAGTGCTTACCGCTGCCAGGCTGCAGAACTTTTGTACCTGTTCTGATCATCAAAGCAGTGGCAACAACAGGGACTTTAAAAGTCACGGACTTAACCTGCTGTTCCAGCGGCCAGAAGTGGGCGGAAACAGAGCTAAAAATATCGTGCATGATGATTGGATGGTAAGGGGATGGGCGACACTTCGATACTGTATTCAGGGGATATGGCCGTTAGCCCACGACTGATCAGGGTGATCAAGGGCGTACACTGGGGGGGGGGGGGGACTAGAAGGACAGGGATAAGTAGCGATCAGTAAACATGAGCCGTTAAAAGTGTGCATTCTTTTGCGATAGCATGCAGCCGAAAATGCAAGAAGAAAACGTTGTGAAACTTTTGCTAGGAGCTGGAGGAGACAGAAACCTATTTAGATGTCTGCTACGGACAGATCGACAGCCGATCGCATAAAAAGAGAAATAGCGGAGTGGGAGAACCCACAACACAGACAAAATGAACTAGAAGGGAAGCGGGAAGTTCGAAAGAATGTGGAAGAAAACGTTGAGAGAAGGATAAAAGTAAGAAAATTAAAAAAATGACAAGAGGAGGAGGAGGAGGAGGAGGAGGAGGAGGAGGAGGGGGATTCCTGTTAGTTTAATATCCCACTATTGGTGATAAAAAAAACCAAAACAAAACCAGGCCAAGCTAAATTTGACAAAAACAGTCAAAGTTTTGGGGGAATGGCACATTAAGTTTTGTTCCAGCGGCAGTCAGGTGTTTCCTTTCCGTTAATACCCAATATGTTGACTGTTTTTGCCAATTTTAGCTTGCCCTAGTTATTTTTTTTAGTCTTCACATTATGTTTTATTCCGAGTCGCTGCCACTTGTTTCTTTTGATTTTTATCCCACTCTTGTAAAGAAATATGTAAAAATTCATTAAATTATAAAATATTTAAATGACAATATTTAAAATCACTATTATAAATATTTGAAATGTCTAGTACTGGAATTTTTTGTTACTGAATACTAGAAGGAGTTCGATACCGCTAAAAGGGCAACAACAATGAAAAACTTGAGGATCAATACTTCTTACTGGTTGTCTCCCCTAACATGCAATGCTACGGCTAACCAGTCTGTGCCCCAGCGGTTCCTACCTGAGACCCGAGAAAACAGGCTTTGGTTTTTCCTGATGGTTGATTAAACTGAATTTCAAGATTTTTCTGTTATTGTTGAAATGTTGTTGGCGCTATCAGTTTTATAACGTTTGGTGTTCTTTAAAATATGTAACCACATCCTCACAGGTGCCAGGGTTAGCACACGTGTAACAATTATCTACACTTTTTTTTGTTTGCATTTCGTTATGAGAGCGTAGCGGTCGTCGTTCTTGTATTTTGTAGGCGAGTTTGCTGACATGGCGTGGCCCAGACAACCAGAACCTTCGGGAGCAGTCAGCTTGGACAGGACACGTGCTACTGCTAGGCAACGCGATGTGAGGTTGCGAGTAAACCCACAGACCTTACATATGGTACACCTTCGCGGGCTTTTTGTTATACACGAGGACAGGGCGTTGAAATGTGAGAGCAAACAGCCATTTTAGGGTTTCTCGCAAACAGTGATGTGAGTCACCCTTTTATCAGGCGCAATGTTAAATTATCAGAGTGTAAGTAACGATAGTTACTAAATACTAAAATTATTTACTGCGACATAAATCAACAACAATAACAATAACGAGAACAAGGAGGAGAACGAAAACCTGATTATGTGCCGGATGTATAATGAAAAGTGATAGTCGCCATGTTTAACGGAACAAACATCACTCATCTGGGTGATTTCCAGGTCATTTTGTCAGCAGCCTCTGGAGAACGACTGCTCAGATAAAGAGGACAGTCTGGTACACCCAGCATGGCTTTAGCAAGGCACGGACGGACAGACACTGGGGGAAAAAGTGAACAAGGCTAGAGGTAAGGCAGAAAGATGAGGCGCACGAATCAGACTTGGAGAAAAAGTTCTTGTTGTTGTCGTCACTATTGTCGTTGTCGTTACTCTTGTTGTTGTCGTCACTATTGTCGTTGTCGTTACTCTTGTTGTTGTCGGTGGTGGTGATGACGAGAACAGGGTTAAGATACCGTCTGAAAAACAATTCCGCCTGACAGTGTTTTTAAGCGATTTTTATGGTCTGAGGGACAAATCCAACGCAAGTCCGTGTCTTTTGTCGGCTTTGCCGATGTTGTTGATGCGATTACATTTCCAAGTAATATTTTTTGGTCTAAGCGGTTGAACAGCTTCTAAGCGGGCTTGATTTCATCTCAGGCGAGGTCTCGTAATATGTCGCCCGACGATCCGACGAAATTTTGATGATATCAGGAGCAAGAAGGCCGTCGGGATTGTACGTAAGTCCGATGTTAAATCTACCCCCCACCACCCCTTTCCAAGCCTGTCGTTCGCCGGGGATTCTGGCTGGTGTGCAGGGGAAACGACTTCATCGGCCGCCGAGTGCGTGAGGTGCCAAAGGCGTGACAGGAGCACTGGGGCTCGATACATCCCAGATGTGATTGGCTTTCCTTCTCCAGTTCGACCATCTATCAGTGTTTCTGTTCCCGACGCAGATAAACCTAGCAAGTCACGTAGATCGCACAGTGCTATCTCTTCCTACCAGCCCCCCCCCACCACCCATCGTCTTGCTCTTGTTCTCTTGGGTCTGTATCGTCGCCTAGCGACATCCTTCACCTCCTTTCGTCTCGGTACCTCCCGCACTCACCCCCCGCCCCCTGGCCGCACTTTTTTTTTAGCTCTGCTCTTTCATATCGCCTGTTCACTGTCATTGAGACGGTATAAAGTTTTACATCGGTTCGATGTATCACGTGGTGCTATCATAACGTAACGGGATAGACTGGCATGTAAGCATCTGACTCGAGCACTGTCTTCAGATCACACGCGCACATCCACACAAATGCCAGCGCACGCACGCGCGAGGCAGACGTAAACGAAAAATAGCAAAGGTAACAAGATCAAAGCAAGTCAGCCAACCTTACAGCTATCACGTCATCTGGGCCAGCAGCCCATGCCAAGCTTTCACGTATCCCAGCAGTCAGTGTAGAATATGTTCAGCAGAACAAGTTATTTTTTTTAATCAGAAAAAGGGTTCTACAGAAATACAAAGCGGATTTTTCTGGGCATAATTTAGAAAAACAGGCGTGCATGCCAATAGTATAATGTAGCAAGACTGGAAGACAAGAACAAGGAAGGAAGAAAAGGAAGATAAAGGACGAACTGACCGACGGGGAAGTGGGGTGGGGCAGGGGGCAGGGGGGGAGAGACAAAACTCTGGTATCGGTAAAAATTGAAGCGCGAAGGCATAAAGGGATTGATATGATGTATGAACAAATCTTAAAATATTCCTCCACGGAGGAATGATTTCTATAATTTAGCAAGACACGAAGATGTGTAAAGAGTATTTCGTCCAGAAAACTCAGTTATTCTTTCCCACATCTTATATTAAAAATATACAGCACCGCAACAAGAAGTAATCAGTGATTCACTCACCGAAGCTGTGTTTCAACACGGAGAAGACGCAGGTATACCGTGTGTACAGGAAGGATATCTGGCAGTGCTCACACTTCAGAAATTTTGGAAGAGCTTCTTTAGCATGTGCATCTTTTGCAACACAGGGATTACATCGCTAACGCTAGCTGCAGGATTTCTAAAGTTTGTCCGAAGCCTTGACACGGGGTCAGAAAATTGTTCCCTACCCCCACAACGCGTGGTAACCAATGGGAAGGGATAGGAGTAGAAAGTCACGTGATCCCGACAGAGGCTTAGTTACAGCGCTGGAACTCTAGCTGACGTTTAAGATCAGTCTTTCGCAAGATATATGATACAGACTCATGCATTTCTTTGTATGCTTTCTAGCAAAAGACCGGGCTGCATTTCCAGGAGACATCGGCTTTAGGTGCTGGTGCCAGATATTTAAGGAGACAGCAGTGTGCACTTTCAGTGTGAGAATGTTTGGTGCTGGACGATAAACTCAGTTACTGGCTTGCTGCTTACTTTTATACAGCTTTATGTGTGTGTGTTTGTGTGTGTGTGTGTGTGTGTGTGAGAGAGAGAGAGAGAGAGTAACAGCTAACCCTTATGGAGTTTCTAGTCAGGTGGATGAGATGGGCGGAAAAGCAAAAGGAAGAGAACACAATACACACGGCGCTCATGTCGAGATTTACCATCCGTGGACACAGTTCGCGACTCCATGAGCAAAAAGAGCATCACGCGAAGATCAATACAAAAACTAACTTCTGAACGCCACTGGAAACAGAATGGGTCTGTACTGCAGGGTAGTTTTAAGAGCCCCTTTGATTATAGAGATTCTGCCTGGCAGACTGTTTTGAACTTTTGTGCCTCGAGGGAGGGGTCCCTCATACTCTCTGGGAAATTCAATCATGCAACAGGTTTTTTTGTCGCTAACTGTTGGGACTGGTTGTGGGCACAATTAACCAGAGTGTAGGTTATGATCTGGGACGGTTTCTCCTCGTGTATGTTTGGGGATGATCCTTTTGGATAGATACTTGCAATAAGAAAAGAACAATAAGAAAAGAAAATAGTACATTTAAAACATAGACCTTAGCAGTCATATAACAATTACAACAATATGCATACAGGTGGCCGGGCAATGAAAGGACACTATCCCCAGTCTCTCTCCATCACAGACTCACAGCCCACACAATCACACAACGACACACTGTATAGAAAACAAACGCATACACAGCCAAGATGTCAATGACAAAGAGCAGTAGAGAACACGTGTGTCTTGGGACAAGATTTGAAAGTTTCCGAGGAGGGTACATCACGGAGATCGGAAGGCAATGAGTTCCACGCTGCTGGGGCAGAATAACGGAAGGAGTGCTGACCAGATGATTAGTTTTCCCCCTGTTCCATACACAGCTAACAAAGTCCACACACACATAGCTAACAAAGTCCATACACACCGTTAACAAAGTCCATACACACAGCTAACAAAGTCCATACACACAGCTAACAAAGTCCACACACACATAGCTAACAAAGTCCATACACACAGCTAACAAAGTCCATACACACAGCTAACAAAGTCCACACACACAGCTAACAAAGTCCATACACACAGCCAACAAAGTCCACACACACAGCTAACAAAGTCCATACACACAGCTAACAAAGTCCACACACACAGCTAACAAAGTCCATACACACAGCTAACAAAGTCCACACACACAGCTAACAAAGTCCATACACACCGCTAACAAAGTCCATACACACAGCTAACAAAGTCCAATTTACCAATTTTCTAGCGACGACTAAAATGATGTAGCAGATTTTGTATTTTGTTAAGCATGCAGGCGGCGGAGGAAAAACTCGGGAAAAACACCCCGACACACTTAGTCCGCCGTCAGTCTGACAGCAGCAAATGCGTTTAGCGCCTCAGTTTTACTCAGAGTCGATTCTCTACGAAAGGGTGAGGAGGTCAAAAATAAGGAGTTAGTTGTGTGTATGTCTCTGTTGTGTGTGTGTGTGTGGGTGCTGGAGCTACAAGACAAGCCACTTGCGGAATTGTATTTGTGGTTTTCTTTCTTTTTTCTGGGGAGGGGGAGGGGTATTTGTTTTGTTAGGATTCTTGGTTGGGTTTGACAGAACTGTGAAATAGCAGTATCAGGGAACCAATCACTGTCACCTTAGCTTCCCCATAACGTGGCTGTGAGCAATCCCAGAATTTCTGTTTGCGAAGACGCAAATTAAATTAGCGTGTAAGGAAGCATGTCCTGGTCATTGTCACCATGTAGGGTCACATGGTTAGGCACGTGCATTGCAAATACATTCCCAATCCTCGATTTTTTTAGTTAGAATTTTTTGTGGTTGGCCAGTAGTACAGAAATAAATACGTGTAGAAAAAAAATAATGCTTCGAAATGTGGCTGGGATGTTTGTGATCCACATTTATGAGGCCATGTAGTGCTCCCGATTGGCCTCAAGAAATGGCTAGCTTGTTTCTTTTTGTTTTAATTAAAACACAGTGCTACATAAAATAGGTCCGACCCCTTCAAACTCACAGATAAAATGACGTATCGGACTGCACTTGATTCGTTCTATCTTAATATTGGCTTAGGATATGTACCCTTCCTCATGATTTATTAGTAAGAAGTGTTAGTAGAATCCAATCCATTATTATGTATAAGGTTCTATGTGATGACAGTGAGCGATCTTCTATTAGGTATCTGATCATTTTAAAACTAACGCTCTATATATATATTCTTCTTTTATTCCATCCTTTGTCTATCTATCTGTCTGTCTGTCTCTCTTTATCTATCTCTCTATCTATCTGTCTGTCTGGCTCTCTTTAGCTATCTCTCTATCTGTATGTCTGTCTCTTTATCTATCTCTCTATCTGTCTGTATGTATGACTCTCTTTCTGTCTGTCTGTCTCTTTATCTGTCTATCTGTCTGTCTGTCTCTTTGTCTTTTTTCTTGCTCACCCTTTTTTCTTTCTTTCTGTCTTTTAGATTAGATTACAACATCGATTATATCTGCGAATCGCTGCGGTTGAGTTATACAACTCTCTCTCTCTTATTAGCGAGAATGTAACGATAGCTGCAGGATGAACCATAACCGGAAGCCATTCTTGAATTCCGAAAAGCAAAGAAGTGCACATGCGCTACAAAGTTAGTTGAAGGCTACACGATTAACTACGACGTTGGCCGCCCGACACAGCGAGGAGCCCAAGTCGATCATGATTTCTGTAGCCGGCTGGGAAAACTCACGTCTCATCGAATGATGTCTTGCGAGTGTCCTCCCCTTGCCCATTCGTCCGCCCCTTTCCCCTTCGTCCTTTCGCGGGAACTGCACGACGACATTCATTTACGATTCCAAACTTGCGACAAACGTACTACACGACCGAGAACCGTCATGTCATATCGAATTCATTCTGTGTCTTGTGGCTGCTCGCCCC
The DNA here is from genome assembly GCA_004794575.1 of Lanistes nyassanus. Classification (NCBI taxonomy): domain Eukaryota; kingdom Metazoa; phylum Mollusca; class Gastropoda; order Architaenioglossa; family Ampullariidae; genus Lanistes; species Lanistes nyassanus. Next base: position 211,349 of record SMGT01016053.1, read on the forward strand.
TCCTCCATCTCACCTGCCGATATACAACCCCTGACCCTTTTTTACATTTACAGACGTCACCATATCTTCGGCTATTTGCTATAAGCTTTGTCAAACAGAGACGCCAGCAACTGTGTACAAAACCAACGACTCTCTGCCGCGTCACTCTGTCTCTGTGCTGCTCCCAATCACCAGCGTGTCGTATCTTTTCTAGATCTCGGTATGTCCCAGATGTCTTCTCTTCTTCGTCAAACCATCTTTAGGCTGCAGCTGCAAGCCAAAGGGTGAAGCAATTATGGATTGTGCGTCTTTGACAGTCGTAGGCATAGATCTTGTGCATCTCCTCCAAGATATTAGTGAGAGAAATTTATTTTCTGGAAACAAGATTTAATGATCTAACATGCCGCTGCTTACGAATGACCTCAGCTGTCACACTTCTTTCCGGGTCAGAAGGGTAGTATTTTAGCGAGCGGGGAGACGGCCATGGAATTCTGTAAAAAGTTTATTTTCTTATTGATTTCTAATTAACAGCGACAATGGTAAAGCAGAAAAAGGCATTTTGGTTTGACAGCGTCTCGTCGGTACATGCTAGAACAGTGACGAGCAACCTCCTGTGATCTAGTTAAAGAAGAGCATGGCCTGGGTTTTGCTGTGTAACGTCCATTCTTAAACGAAGTTCATATCAGGACGGTGTTGCTTGAGACTAGTTAACAGGCTGCCACACGTGGGACTGCTGCCGCAGAGTAGGCATCTTCCCCGCCCAGTGACATTACACTGACACCGGACCAACCAGTCCTAGTACTGTTCCCTGTAGTTACTAAATTGCAAATATTTAAGTCTCATGTGTGACTCGGCAAGGGCGCGAACTACCTACCCCCGCCTCGGAAGCGGACTACTGAGCCGTTAGACCACCGAGGCGGTCTAATAAATGGGAGTGATATCTAGAAAAAAAGATCAGAAATAAACTTGTACCCCTCCTTCTACTTCTTCTTCTCTCCTACATGCCCATTCCCACCAAATCCTCCCTACAGATCAAACAATTCAACGTTCATCGTCACACTTGACGATCAAAGTGATATGCAAACCAATAGTTACAAGAGATACTACTTTAGTCTCTAGCAGCACCAGCAGCAAAAGCAATAACAACAACGATCTAATAATGCAATCCATTGACTGCAACCTTTGGTATTTCTCATTCCTGAGCACACATAATCCTCGGAGAGACCAGTCATAACGAAAATGGTGCCCTTGTCAACACATTCAGGCTTAATTGCAAAGTCCTGTTTGTGTGCAGCCATGCATATTTTCTATCTTGTTTTAGTTTGCGTTTTTCCCTCCCCCGTTCTACAGTGATACATGGAAGTCCATTGTTGCGAGGTATGACAAGGTAAATGCTAGTTGCAGTGCCAGATCCATAGTCCCAGGCCAGAATCGTCTCCTGGTTTTTGTTTTTCGTCCAAATCGCTACAAGCCTTCGTCACTCACCCATCAGCCTCCCTCCCCTCATCCAGCCGCAGTAACAGCCTACACCGAATTAAGCATTTCAGGGCATAGAATAATTGCCTCTGGGTCACAGAGAGGACACAAACGAGGTCAGAACAAGAGAGAGAGAGAGAGGAGACCCTATAACTAGCATGTTGTTTCCCTCACGCACCCATGACGCAGGCATAAATATTCGCAAAACAGACTACTACTGGTAAACTATTCCCACACATGCAGACAGGTGAAAAACACACGAACACACAAAGACTTATAAACAAGCGCGATCTAACGGAGAATCACGCTTACAACCTACGCATGCACTCACGCACGCACGCACGCGCCTCGCGCACCCTCGCACACACCCAAGTTTTAAACTCCGTATACAAACTACAACGATACTGACCGGGTCTTCGATGACATACGAACTTGGAAGTTCTGATGGATGACGTATAAAATAGATACTAAAAGGTACCTGTTAATATTTTGGGCTATTCGTTCATAAGACCCATTAAGTTTGATAGGAAAATAACATTTAAAAAATCAAAACACCGTGATTAATGGCAGCCTTTAGGAAGGGCAGTTTTCGTCATACTTATTGTCAGTTCACTCTCCCTTCGCTGCTTCCCTGACTTACTGTCATGTGCTCGTCATCAGCAATACCGGGCTTATATTTATAAAAATTTGTATTTGCTCATTCTATAAATTATTCTCCTACCCTTGCAGAAAATGAGCGTTTCACAAATAAAACTTTGGCTCTAGTCATCTAATTGCTTTGACTGCCCGGGGAATAACTCGTCCACCCCATCCGTATCGTCCTTGGCCGGCCAGGGGCGTCGTGCAGCGCCCCACACTTTCAAAATTCAAATTCTCCTTGCGGAAAGTGGTCTAAGGGAAACAAACGTGTGTAACCAGTAGCTCAGTCAGTCATACATCTAGGGTTGTTTCCCTTTGACCATGAATCGTGGTTTTCACAGGGGCGGGTGGGGGGGGGGGGCAAAGGTAAACCCATAAGCCCCTCGGCTAGTTACACAACATCTCACAGATGGCGGCGCGAAGTTTGGCTCGCACGGATTTTCACTTACCCTGTTGCTGCTGGATTTTACCTTACTTTTACAAGACAGCACTCCCCATTGTAGTACTGTTTATTTCAGTATGTTTTCGTCTTCAAACATCAGTTTGTTTCACCCTTCAAGGACATACAGTTATTTATTTACAATTTTTTTAAACATGTCCCCCCCCCCAAATCGTTGGTTGGACAGGAAATTCTTTCTCAAACATGGCCAGCATTAATGGTAAGCGTTTACTATTTATAGGAAAGACACTAACACAGGCCTTAATGAAATCTGTGTAGTGATTGCAAATAATGGGTGGAATTAGTGGTGAAATCGTGTCGGAACTGTGTTGATAGGGGAGTCTAAAATTAGGTCAAGCATATGAAATGCCAGTGGAATTAAGTGGGGAATTTCAATTTTTAAAAAAATTGTATAAAGAAGCGTTAGACGACCTGCATGATGATCTAAATACCTCTTAAATTTATGACCTTGGGATGAAAATACATTGAAACTTTACAGAAGTGGAGTAAAATACCCCTTGTGGTTTGCATCACCGAAGCCTCTTAATTGTGACCATTTAAAACAGCAGATCTAGTAAAAGCTGAATTGGCTATCATATTGCATATAATTTTGTCCGTATACTAATAAGTACATAATACATATTTTTAAACATGATCTACGACCATTGTTCGTGTGGCAGTTAGAGGAACTTGTCTCAAAGAAAATATATACTGTGAAACATATACATTGTATGATACATTTATAATTATATACATACACACATGTACACTCAAAACTACATTAACAGGGAAATGTGAAAACATATTGGCGCGTCCGCGCACTCTCACTCTCTCGCATTCAAGACAAACGCACGCACACAAGCATGCATGCAGTACCAGGAGAATCACAAGCACACACATGCAATATCACAAGCACATTTGCACACATACACGGACGGCAAGGAAGAAAACAGAGACAGCATATAAAGAGATAAAAGAGACACCAAGCGAGACAGAGAGAAACGGGGAAAAGGAGAAGAATCGAGAGAGGGGATGGGAATGGAGAGAGATCGAGAGAGAACAGCACCACATACGCGTGAGAGGGAAATTCCAAAGACCAATTTAGACTGAACACCAGTTCCTGACACACACACACACACACAAAGCTGCCTGCGCCAAGCACTCCGAGAGACAGTCCTACAGCCAAGCAGACGACAGAGTGAAAGACGCGCGCATCGCCAATATTGCTCGCTCACCGTTACACCGACGCTTTGGTGCGACAGAACGTTAAGTCCAACAAACTGAAGGCCAGGTGCACCCTTCATGCCACTGGAAGCCACAGAGGTACGTCCGCTGCTAAGAGGTGCTAGATGTACTCAACTGCCGTTGAAAAAAACAGACATCGCATTGTTCAATCGATACGTTGCGTCTTTCGCATCCCTGGTGTCTTCTACTCACGCCACAGCGCATGCGTGCCTGAACGAGAAGCGACAGAAAAGTTGGGGGCTGGATAGATGTGGAAAGCGGTTTGCAGGCATTACGACAGTGAGGCTGAGGAACCAGAATGAACGGAAGAAAACATGGGCAAAGGAACAAAAAAGTGATAGATATCCCAGGCCATGTCTGGTAACATTTTCCCGCAGGCCAGTCGCCATTCATGCGGCCACGCAGTCTCGGTAAGCCCAAGCGTCGCGGGAAGCTCGCTGGCAGTCTCTGCGAGCCAGATATATTCTTGAATTTCCTGTGGCAGTGTCGGTGAACACAGTGGGACGTGACAAACGTTTACGACATCTTTTCGTCGGACCAACGAACCGCACAGAAAACATGTTTAAGAGAAATTGAAGAGGATTTCGATCTCTCCAAGTGGTAATGAATGCTTCCATAATTCTGCCTCCTCAAAGGCAGTGGAAAACCGTCTGGTTAATTAAAAGGGATGGAGAAAATTATTATAAATCGTCATACTACGCTTGTTACTGTCATTAACACCAGGGAACGCAGTTTGAGAATAATGATATTTCTAGTAAAAAAAAGCAGAGATTATTTTCAGAAAGACTATTTTGCATCGCAACAGTGGGTCTTGGAAATCGTTTAACAAATATCGTGTGGAGTAAGACATTTGTCATTTTTGTAAACTGTTCACCTGAGGAATGTGTGGCAAGAAAATAAGACATGTATCAAAATGGAAACACGCTGTTTGTACTTGTGTATGACACATAGCTGCGACCATTGACCCTTTACACTGCCGCCTCACCCCTGTGGCCTTTTCGATAATGGAATCCTGGGATCAATACAGACACCCTCGGGGAACGTTCTCCTTATGAATGTTCAATAGCGTTCAGGGAGGGTCGTTTCTCATTTCGCAACCAAACACTGCTCTAGCCGGCGTGTTAACTTCTAGTTAGGCACTCCTGTTCAGAACGGTGCTAACAGCTGGAGAACAGCACTGCTGTCCAGTAATGGAGGAGGAGTGTGACGCGCCTGTGAGATTCTCTGGCACCAAAACATGCGCGTAGAATTATTTCGGTCAAAAAGCGTTTTTGATCGCCCGGACGGCGAAATGAGGAAAAGAGTTAGTGGTGACGTAGGACGTGGGAGCAAAGGCCAGCTGACGTCAACAGGCGAGTGAACTTTAGAGGGTACGAGGGAGCGCTTCTCTAGAGAAAACATAGCAAAGAGACTTAACTGCTGTTCTGTGCATAGTGGTTGTATGTTATCTCCCTTGCATAGCGTGGAGTGGATCTAGCAGTATGTCTCCAGGTTCGCTTCTTTCGTCCACCTTCCTCATCCCTGAGCACCCTTCATCACTCCAGGGCCAAAACCCTACAGGTGATTTTTTATTTCCAGATTGGAATGGCGCAGTAGAAATAAAACATCCACTTTCCAAAGAAATCCCTAAGCAAAATTGTTATACACTTGTTTCGAAATCACAAAAGTTCCATAGGAACATTTTAAAGTAGAAGAACCTCCAGTTTTTAACTGAAGCCTGACATCATGTCGAGCAACCCTGACCTTTTCCTCCCGTAGCTCAGTGATAGTGCGTGTTTGTCACTGACACTTGGGTTCGTGTGTTCAGATCCCGTGTCCTGCACGCGTACTCGCTTTGCATGTTGCACCTGTTTACTGGTCTTGTCGTCTGTGATTTTCTCCCGGTGCTCCAGTTTCCTCAACCTTTTTGTTCCTCCAACATTCTTTTTCGCCTTCTCCCCATCTTTCCACGTGAAAAGGCCGCAGTTGCTGATTTGATGTCAAACAACGTCATCCATCATTGTGCAAGCCTTTCAGAGACGAACTTACTTTGTGAAGATCAATCGTCAGCCACGGGCTAAAAGTCGGCAAACCTGTCTGGTCCAAAAGTAAGCTTGGAGGGACGCTCGCCCCAGATTATTCAAAGTGCCAAAAGACCTCACGGTACATCTCGATCTGACATTTTATTGACTGTACCAAGATGAGCTGTTGCCTAAAAGCAGGACTTCGGTGGAGACGTAACCATGAAAATCGGCTGGCAGATGTGTGTGATTAATAACCTACAATCGTCGATGTCCACATAAGTATTTTGCCAAGAAAACGACCTGAGCTTGGCTAGGATTGTTTCCGAATTCTTCAAGTAAAAACACCCAAGACTGACCGATTCACGTCGACGGTCAAACGATTTCGCAGATAAGAGAAGCGTTAATTGTCGCCATGGAGACCTGGAAAATGTCCATTTTTAGTATATGGACTTCATATTTATCTTTAGAATTTGTACGGAAAGATACATTTTCTTGTATCCAAGTTAAAACATTTTTTTTGCAGTTGGACAAATATCAAGATCAGACGACAATTTAAGTAATGTGTTGGGAAATTGTGAATAATGAATGAAGCGTCATCAAAGGGACACAACCCACAGTAATTTTAAAACGTCTGTCACCAATTCCTTTTTATCAACAGCATTGCTGCTAAATATCGCGTCCCCGTCCTACAGTCCGGCTGACAGCAATTTACAAGACATGCCCCAAGAGAAAAGATAGCAAGAATGAAAGTGATTGTTGTCTAATGTCTTTATGTAAGCCCATATTTTTATTTCAAGTTTTTTTTTAGTACGGAAACGTGCGCGATAAAAGGTCTTGCAGCTCTCATACGAAATATTTACCTTTGAGCACAATGACATGCAATGGGCTTTTTGAAGCTCCTATAATTTCCTTAAATTTTCTCCCTCCATATACACTATGTCGTTACCAAGGGAAAGAATTATGGTATGAAAAATAGGGTTTGATTATCGAAAAAGAAACAACAACCCCCCCCAAGCACACACATCAAACAAACAAAAAAGAGCGTAGCCACATCGTTAGCAAATCAGCAAGCCAGTGAAAGAGAGATAATCCAAATGAATTCTGGTATTCGATGCCCTCAGAGTGCTTTTCTAGATATCTGTTACAGAAAGTTTGACAACAACGCATTAATTCGTTTAGCGGATTCCTCCCATAGGAGATCCATGGTTTGTTTTACACAGCTTCAAGGCCTTAGTGCATTCGCACGCACTCTTTTTTTTCTGGTACCCATGGCTGAAAAGGTAGAACGCATTAATAATCGCATGTCGGTAACAGCGCTTTAATTCGAAGCTCGTTCTCTTCAATGGCGTCAAATATTGTTCTTCCAAATCATCTCTGCCTGTATTAAAACCTTTAAGGAATTACATTGCAGTTGCATTCAGATTTGATCATCTTGTTATCTATGGAAAAAAACTATCTAGTCGAAATTATTGATTGATTAGAGACATTTTTATATATGCACACATACACACCCTCACACACACATACACACACTTGTCATGAAGCCCTTTAATCATTGGTGTATTTGCATTCGTAGTAAAGTGCTTTTGAAAGGCCAGATGAGATTTCCGAGGTGAGTAATGTGTATACAAATAAAATCATTTAAGCGAGCGAAGACGTTTGTTATGACTGACATTTAAAAACGTCATCATATAAATTATGATATCGACAGTTACTAAGCTAAACCAGAAAAGAGATATCTATAAACATTCACCACATGGAATTTATTTATAGCCAATACATCCTGAAAAAAGAGAAGCAGCGACTGACTAAAACAAAACTAAATGTACGATAGTAACTACGTATCTCCTTTCACTCCTATAACAACCGTTATAACAAAACCAGAAGACGTTTAGATGAACAGAATAACGTTCGCAACACAGAATGATCGACAAGAGGAACAGAAATACTACCAGAAAAAAAACTTTTGCAACCAAGCGCGAAAGAAACTCCACCCCGCGCCGTAACAAGTACATTTGCAAAAAATAGCGGACTGACAGTCTTTGCCGCAGGCCCTGCTATTGAAGTGCTGCTCCCACCAACAGAATCTGTTTTCATAATGCTGCTTTGATTCTGTTGATTTCCTGCACGTTAAAAATTGGTTAGTCTCCACGACTCTGTCTCTAGTTACATTTAAAGCAAAAACAAACAGCTGTGCTCTTTAAACCAGAAGACAAATCAAAATAAGAGATACTACATTATACGGATTGGGAACTGTTTCTGAAAAAAAACTCCCCGACAAATCTAAATGGATTTGATTGATCAGTGTCTTTCTACGCAGAGAATGGAAACACTTACGTGGATGCTGTCTGCTCTTGGTCGACAGAGGGGCGAACAGGAGAGTGTGTGTGTGTGTGGGAGGGGGGGGGGGGCTGGACATGGAATATCTTCAAGTCTGTTTTCCTTTTTTGTTGTTTGACTGAGCAACCAGTTCAAACATGCCATACACTAAATTTCCCAGCGGAGTGGTTTGCGATAAAATCTACGCGCGAATACCTCAGAAAATATTTTATAAATTCTTCAAAGCAAAGATGGAAGTGTAGGTTATGCTTCGCTAAGTCTGTTTTTATTGTTTGCTTGCTTGCTTGCTTTTTTGTTTCTGAGTTTGTTGACAAAATTGTCTCTTACATAGAGTTCTGCTCAACCTCTCAGAGCAGTTAGAACAGCCAGCTGCATTACAAAACAGCTGACTGAGGCTGAAAAATAGAACAAAAATTGCATCCACTTTTTTCAAAACCAGTTAATGTGTGCGTCAATTATTTTGGTGTGAACTGCTGCTAAACACTCTTTCTGTGATATAACTTATCAAACCGTTTTGAATAGCTTTTGTAATAAGTCAGTAGAGGAGTGAACTACGCATTATTCTAAGATTCGTACCAAAGGTTGAGGACTCAACTCCAGCACATATTCTGGAGCTTAACATTGCGCAGACCCCATGGGTAGCCACATACTAAACAGCAGTCTCACTCTACGCCCTTTCTTACTGCGGCAATCAGGGACTCGCTGCTAGGTGGCAGCACCTGTCCTCTCAAATAGCCAACCAGTTTACCATAATTATTTGCACGGTGGGCGGGTGGTGGCGGATTCTTCCTTTGACCTCCTACGTACACTTTGTGTATGTAGGCCTGCGTGTAAACTGGAACTGACAGATTCTTATGGACCCCCTAAATCATCTCAGCACCAGGCATTCATATGGCGTACCATCGTAAATACTGTTAAATAACAGTTCAGTACATCACAGACAACACTTAACTGACGACTGTTTATCCCCCGGCAATCGCTACTCAGCTTGATGGACGTTCAGATATCCTGACCTTTGCGAGTGACAGACAGAGGCGGAACATCTAGTCCTGAACTCCTGCAAAGCATATTGGCTCCTACGGCAGAGCTATGCATAGGAAAGGTTGGATGGTTATTCTGGAAAGAAATTAAACTGTTTGCACGCACCTTTCGAGCTGTGTAGATGAAGGAAGGGGTATGAGGTCCTGTTATAAATCTATGAAGTGTAACACACGCCTAACGACAGCTGCAGTAAGATGGTCAGCGCGGAGAAACAGATCGTGGGAGGGCCGAATGGAGTCTGCGCATTGCTTAACTTTGACGAGGAGAAGAAAATAACGATCGCATTCGTAAGGAATGATAGCACTGTCGCCCACCGGAAACTTGTCTAGACACCACTTTAACAACTGCACTTTTGCAGTAATATACGACACAAGTTTCCAACATTATAAATAAATAGGATAATAAGCTTTGTTTATCGTCTTAAAATTACCAAAGGGAGACGAATGTGTAATTTAGTAAGAAGATATTGATTGTCTGTAATAAGATTGTGGATAAGTGGATGAAAACTCCAGCGAGAGACAACACCCTATTGTGTATAAGAACGTACCCTAAAATTCTGCAGGAAACAGTAATTGCATGGAACAGTAAGTTACATAATTTGCTGTGATCAATATAGCCATGAAGTCGAATGAAATCACAGAAAGATGACATGAATCATTAAAGAGGAAGACTGAGGGAAAGAAAGAAAAAAAACATGGAGAGAAAGAAAAGGAAGGAGATAAATAAAGAAAAAGAAGAAAGGAATAGAGAAATAATGAAGAAAGATGAAGAGGACTTCTGTGTAGTATTACAGAGAATGTGTATAGGCGGGGTGCACATATCTTTTACGTGCTTCTGTTGCGATACGGAGGATCACAGAGACCTATCGATCGTGGCCGTTCTGTGGTTTATAAGCACGCCAGTCTCGGGGTGCAACCCTACAAGAGAGCCGGATATGTCTTCGAGGAGATGCAGCACACAGTTCTCCACAATCCCTCCCCCTCCCCCTCCCCCCCCCGCTACTTTGACATAGTTGGGGTTAGAAGCTCCGCTCATTTCCTTTTCGATATGTCGTTTGACGCTACACGTGGTGTTACGGTATTGGAAAGAACTTCGTCCCCTGTTGTGGTCTATTAAAGTGAAAACGGCAAAAGCAGCCACAAGAAATAGGTTGGAGGGGGTTTGGAGAGTGGGGAATCAAATATTAAACATGATGTATATGGCGATCATAAAATAAGGATTATTGGATGAAGCTGACAGTAGACCATAAATGAAGACTGACATTGCGAAGTTTTAACTCGAAAGCTAACTTCTATAGTGAAGACATGCTAGTTATAAAGAATAATACATACTCAGATTCAAGATTTAAGATGAAAGCATTTTATTATACTGGCTGAATTTCAGCCTCAGTTCCACCATATAACGTAACAGGCATCATAACATGGTTGGTTACTGGTTTCTTAACGTCCCGACGCAAAGGCATCATTAGAATAGATACATAACACGCATTATGTCAATATATACAGACATATATATCACATCAGTATAAATACACATACCCTGCTTCATAATAACTGTTATATAAATAAGATACATCAGTTTTATCACATCTTTCCATGTCTTCTTCGAATTCTCCCACTCATTTTCGCATTCTCTCTCTCCACATCCACCCTGTTTTTTCTCCTTCCTCCCGTCCTCTCTCTCTCTCAAACACAAACAGCATAATTACATTCAGTCTTCGGATTAACAAAAACGTGTACATAACTGTTCAATGGGTAGACTGCTTTAGAATTGAAACTCTTTTTTTTTTTTTTTTGGTTTTTAATGTAGGAAATTTTGGCATGGAGAAACGCAGACCAGAAAGTGAAAGTTCAAAATGATGGGCAAGCACATGGGTCCTGCCAGCAAAGGTAAACCAGACCTTTCACACTACACGTCATTCGTACAACACCCTGGGGGCTCTTGCCTGACGCCAACAATCTTGCTACAGACATTCACTGCACCATCTAACACTTTTATTCTTCACACACAGACTACCATACTAGCAGATAAAAGAGACTCAGTAACTGCTGAATGGAATGCTTAAATAATACAACCCCTCACAAGAAGTTTGCGGAGCTTTTGCAAGCAGTAGATACAATAGGGTTGTTGTTATTAGTGTATCATAACTGGGTCCATGGCTAGGGCTTCCCATCCCTCATTTTGCTCAGCATCCCCCACCCTTGCTGTTCAAGCCCATGTCACGGAAGACTTTTCGCAGTTTTTGAATTGCTAAAGAACAAGCTGCTCCTTGCTGGGCTGTCACACTAAATCAAACTGGCCAAAAAATCAATTTCAAACTTCGTGTCCGAGAGAAAGGGTGAATAACGTCTGTTTGTGTAAACAGTCCGTCCTTTTTTCTCTGCTCACGCAGGGAACTCAAATAACTCTCTGCTAGAACGTGGGGCCAGGCCACAAGCCAGAGTATGCGTGAGGTGCCTGCACTTCTGAACACAAGTCGAAGGCCGGATCTCAGTTTTGATCAGGGCTTTTCAGAGCCGCCAGACACCACGGTTTGTCTGTCCGTGTAGTTATTGTGGTCGGTGTCAGAATTATTAAACTGACACGCAACTGCCTTCTTGGACGCGCCATCTCCAACACAGCGTTGGAGCAAAGGGAAGAAAATCGAATTATTAAGCGTCTATCTTCGACAGAGCCGGCTGCAGCGATGGTAAGTATATCTACTGTTTTCCTCGCGTTCAAACTTCTGTCGTATCTCATGTGTGGGGCACATGGGTTCTGTTGAAAATTTACAGTCCACCCAACCAATCCACCAACCAACCAACAATCCCCCCCCCCCCCCCCCGCTACCAAAAAAAGCAAGCAAGCAAAATAAGCAAACAATAAATTAAACAAACTAGTAAACAACACATCAGCAAGCAACTCACTAAAAATGTGTAATCATACTAGTGCTAATCAAATGATATGTTTTCTTCGTAAAAATACAAACGCGAACATGAACAGTTTATATGCAAACGTAGTATAAAGTCAAACAAATTATAGACATACACATTGTGTTGCAGTTTACCACCTGCTGAGGTACATCGATTGATATGTCAGGTAGAATGTCATTATCAACTTCAGTGCAGATTTGTGTTTTTTAAAACTAATACGGACATGTTGACTGAATATGCTTATTTGTTTTTGATTGCGGATAATAAACTTCGCCGAACTGAGCGTTCAGGGAGGAAATTGTAAGCAAACTTTTCCAGTGGCCAGGATGCAGCGAAGTGCAGTGTAATGAAATCCAGTACAGCGAAACACAAAACAATACAATGTAGCAATAAAGAATGCCCTTTATGGGTTTGATGCACGCATGGGAACAATTTCTTAAGAAAATATTGATCTTCACAAAACATGAAAGCAACATAATCAGTGTTTTAAATTTAAATGATAAGATACAGAGTAAATGTTGCTTTTGAAAGGCAATGCGTATTGACCTGCGTTTCTCAGAGTTGTAACAACTGGTACAATAGTTCAAAAAAAGTTCCCGAGTCATTTTCTTCCCTCCTGTTTCCCGCTCATTCCTTTTTTCCCTCCTCTTCATCACTCTTTCTTTCTTTGTGTGTGAGTGGGTGCGTGAGTACATGATTAGGTATGTTAAACTGCGATGCTGGTACAATCAACTGTTGCTGCTGACGTGGATGAAAAGGATTGTGTTTGGAAATAGTATGTACAACCATAATTTGAAGTTAATATATTGAATTTTAAATCTAACGAATATATATATATATCCTTAGTTTTGGCTATACCTACGTCATTCGCTCACAACGTCAATGAAGCAGACGAGGAACTTTCGGAAAAAAAATCGTGTATTCCAAGCAGGAAATAAGTTCTATTGTGGATTTCCGATCTTCTAGAATATCTGTATCCAGTATCCATGGAAATCAAAGCTCACGTCCGCTTTCATGTCTTCCTCGGTGTGAAAAGAGGTGGCGAGAAATGAACATCTCAGGCGTGAATTCTGCCTTCAAGCTAGTCATAACCATGCAGATTGCCCAGCTGCGACTATAAACGTAGAGGAACTAATAAATAGGTTTTATATTGCAGACTGCATCGGCTATTACGGAAATGAGTGCTGTCATAAGTTCAAGGAGACCTATGGAAATCCCTTCTGTTATCACAAAATTGCTTCCCTCTGCGTGTATCATCACATTTGTCAGGTCTGCCCACTCCCACGATCTATATGTTTCCGTTGTATTGTTGTCTTTTCAAAACACATATTAGAAAGTTGCTGGTTTTTGTGGTGGAGAAAAAGCACACTCTAAATATTTGTAACACTAATTACATGTCAAAAGTGCTACAGCAGGTGGGAAATATGTGCTGCGTGTATAAATAGTATGTAAGATGTGTGCTACATGTGTTCTAAGTGTAATTAGCATTTCCCTATTTTACTGAACACTAGCTGCTGGTACACATTTTGAACATTATCAGAACACCATTTTTACATTTCCACCCATTTGAACACATTCGAGAACACAAACCAAATCTGATTTTTTTAAACACTAAAGCGTCCTAGACCAACGCAACATGCGTTCTGTTTCGGTAACAAAATAAGTGCTCTAACTTAAACACTTATTGTTTACAGTACAAGTCATGCGCTAACCAACCACACATGGCATGCACATAGAGCAGTAAAAACCGGAGAATGTAGACCTACATAGAGAACATGTCGGAGGAGATTAAATATAGAATTTGGACGTTTTGGGGATACATTTGTCGCGAAAATAAACGTGTAAACTAATTTATTATTTGGAGAGAATTTTTCAGTTTCGTGCATTGATATTAGCGCGTGTCGTCCTTCAAGAGAAAGATGGTTTCCGTGTTTCCTTACTTTGCTGTTTCAAGTTTACCTTTGCTTTGAAGAAAAGCATGAAGTAATGAGTGGGAGAGGGGTGGGCAACTCCTAGGGGTGGGCTGCGTGAAGCGTTAGTTGTTTTTCTTCTCCGTGTTTACGAACGGTGGGAAAGCCCGTTCACACTGTACTTTTGAGCGTGCCTGCATGAAAGGAGATGTGACGAGGACACTGTGCGAATTTGTACTTAAAAAGAAAGAAGAATCTTGCGTAGGCCTGTGTGTCGCTTGACGGGGGGAAATCCTTGCGAACTGAGTGTTCGCCTCTGCCCTTCCGGTCACAAAGGGGAGTGGTGGTTAGGTGTGTACGCTCTGTACATTTTACGTATTTTTACGTGCTGCCTTACGTGTTGACAGCAGAAACAGACTCTCGTGCAACTCAACCCTGGGCTGCTTTGCAAGGGATCTCGCATTATACGTAAAGGTGGATGTAAAGATGCACAGGATGAATGGGCGTTACGACCGCTGTGATGACTGGAAGATCGGTTGAGAGGGTTCATCCTGGACGATAAGCAAATTCTAAACAGAGCAGCAGCTCCAGAAAAAAACTGTGATTCAACATGCACAATTATCTGAAACGCTGTCCAAACTTTCAAAATACGTACTCGAACGTTTTCGCTTCCTGGTTAAAGAGCTTCATACTTCTGGAAGTTTTTATCATTTTAAGATAGCTTCTGATTCCGACACAGTTGGATCGGCATGGCGGATAGCAAGCGAGATGACGTCATTAGCTATGCAAGCGACAAATGAATCTGCCTGAGACAATTTTCTTTATCAGTTCTGCGCAAGGCATCCTGGGGAGTTCTGTCACAGGCAGTGAAGATCAGCTGGTGGATAATGTAATTTGCTGGACCACGTCGGATTCTATGTTTGTCAAGAGAATATAGATGGGGGTGCAAGCAACATAACACAGTTTGCGCAAATGAAGACATACTTGCAAGCAGAATATGCAAAGAACACGCCCCAGTTCTGCTGTTGTACTGCTTTTGCTGTTTGCTGCGGATGATGCTGCTGATACTTTTGCTGTTGTCGGTGTTGTTGTTGTTGCTGTTGATGCTGCTGCTGGAATTCCTTGCGTCCTATGACGTTCTTGTTTATCCTGCTTGCCTCATCCTTTATTTTGTCTTAACATCTCTTGCTGACGACGACTTGTTTAAAACAAGGTTGTCGGTTCGTCGTGATATTTGGAATAAAGCCCTTTCACATTTTATTTTCATATTCGGGGTAATTGTGCTGTAGAAGAATGCTTTATTCTTGTTAATGATATTTGTATTGTTATTGTTGTATAAAGGATGATGATGATGATGATGATGATGATGATCCATGCGCAACTGTGGCTAGACATGCACTTTTTCGATGACTCATTGGTAAATCCTCTTTGATTTTGTTTTGGTTTGTACGCTTTCTTCATTTTGCAAAGGGTATTCTACAATGCTTCCTCACCTCTCCAAACAGCACGCACGCACGAACGAACGCACGCACACCATTGTAGGAACCGAAAGTTTTAGACAGCGAATGTGTGCATAGGATGGAACGGAATGAAATAAAATATGTGGAATAGAACGGAATGAAATAGAATAGAGTAACATGCGAAACCATAGATACTAGACAGTGCTGGGGAAAAAAGAGGACAGAGATGCAGTCTCTACAAAATCTTTTATTTGCACACAACCTTTTTGAAATGAGTTAAAATATCTGTTCTCCAAGACCAGAGTTTTCCGAGGACAATGTCAGAAATGGCGTTCGGAAACAACTGTGTGACGTCTCTTTTGCATATTTCAGCGGCGCACTGCTTCCTTCTGTATTTCGCACCCTGTCTGCAGTCTGCCAGCTGCCAGCTGCTGGGGGCCCAGCGCAGGATAGAGAGCTTTGTGCAACTCGGGGTTCGTGTGCGCGCACTGGCTGGCCACAAACTGGGACTGCGTACAGCGAAAAGACGTATTTACCTTAGGCCGAGGGAAAACACGTTGTTAGCTGGCACGCATGATATCCTAGCTTCTTTCGTACTGTCGCTGCAAGGCTTAGATTACGAGGTGAGTTTGTCAGCATCTGCTTCTATTTTCAGGTCTGTTATTCTTTTACAGAAACGTCTCGGGGTCCTTTCACCTCTAGTGCATCGAGCCCAGTTTGACTGTACATCATATCAATCACTGTTTTATAAGGTTTGAAAACTAATGAACAAAACTTTCAGTATTGCTTAAAGCAACATCGTGAAACTAAATAATGCATTTTATATGTCTTGAGAGATCATTGATTTTAAAGTCACTTTCATTTCTTCTTTGTTTCTTCTTTCCTTTCTTGTTTTCCCCCTTTTTGACTTCTTAGTTTCTTTTTTCAATCATTCTTTAATTTGTTCAACCTTACCTTTATCTTCTCATCTATCCTTATGTTTATCTTTTTATTCCTATATTTTTTCATCCTTAGTTTGGAAGAAGGAAAGTCTGGAAGACTAGATTATGGAAAAAATAATATCTTTATAGAGGAAATTTCCACGCAAACAGCTGTTCTCAAGGCGAGAAGTTTGCTATTCTGTAGAAAGAAAACGAACGTTGTAATAATCGTGAAAAAAGTTAGTGTTTTTTTAAAAAATTCACTGCTTATATTATGTTTACACAGGCAACTTATAGAACCATAAGCATAAAGTCTATCAGAAGACTCACAAAGATAGACACCACCCGCATCCCACAAGAAAATGATAAGAAGAAACATTAACGCGAAAAGCAAAAATAGGCCTTTAGAACTTTGATACTCTGTGAAAATGAACGATGTTTTCATAAGTTGGCAACAAAAACAGTTTTGGGCAGTTTGATCTGGTTATTAACAAAACTGGCTCCAGTCGCGCTGCAATTTTGCTAAATGGTAGTCTACGGTTACTGGTCGTAAATACTACAGACAAAATCGATATCTCTAGATGTCTCCGTCTAATGTTGTCTCGAGAGTACACTGGAACAAGAAGGAAAAGATAAAGTTGAAAACTTTTTGTAATGACACAAATATGTGTCATGCCAAGGTCACCTTTCATTCAGCATAGGACTGTTCTCTTCATTAATCACCTATTGTTGTTCTTCCTAGTTTTCTGTTTGCTTATATAGGACTGACACGTCGAAAATCGGTTCGTCGGTTTTGTAAAACGCGATGCCCACCTTTTGGAATTCTGAGCTATATAAACTGAAGTTTTATTATTATTAGAAGGAATGAAGAAAGCAGTGCAGCAACTCATTTTGTCTGCACAACATCTCTGTTTTAGTTAATCGAATGCATGTATTCCGAATATTCCAGTCCCTCTGCACTTTTTTCGCCTTTCACAGCTGAGTTACGACCTTTAATCAATTCATTGCTCTCTGTCAGTAGATTGATTCTCTATCAGTGGACATGTTTTAAATTCCTGCTTTGTCCGTTTAAAAAGAGTCTCACTGTCCTTTCCAAAGGTAGTAACATCTGTACTTACTTTGACAAATAGTAAGTATAGTTATATATAAAATTAATTGCATATTTCTAGACATTAGAACTAAACTATGAGGCATAAGCAAAACCAATAAGGCACACAGGGAATCTAGAACGCTTGTTATTTATTTGTCGACAGAGAATGAAGAATTTATGAGGTCATAGATACACTGATTATTAGATATTATATGATCATCTTTGCTTCATTAGTGAAGGTGCTAACTTCCCCTTACACGTTCATCCCTTCATCTTTAAATTAGAAAACCAAATAAAAACTGTACCTAAAGTCATTTGATGTCGATCAGAGTTCCACGCGAGGAAGATACCCACACGAGCATTAGGGGATCAGAAAGTCCAGCTGCTTCCAGTCCGAAAGGATGACACACTTCAGGTGACATAAGGACTGAATTACCCGTGACAGTCGTTTTATGGCCAGACGAGTCCTTGAGGGCGTTCTCGCTGTCTGGATACGAGTAGACTATTTTCGCTCTTTGGTCTTCTACTGTCATCGGTGAGTACACACGCACAAAACTCAGAAAGTGTTAACATTGCCACGTGTGACACAGCTTAAGCATATTACATTATTAGGAAACGCAATTCAGCATGAAAATACTGTCTCGGCGGTAAGATGTCTGCCCTAAAAGCAAGAGGAAATATGACGCATTTCTGTCGTTTTCTGCTCACGGGGTTCTGTCTAAAGATAAAGGGCAGAGGATTTATTAGACCAAAAGTTATAGATTTTCAGTTGTTTAAGACATTGTAACGTCTTCAGAGAAACTCTGTATGAAAGAATAGGTGGAAGAGACAGAAAACTCAACTGCAAGCACAAGATTGAACGATCAATCTCACTGCACTGGCCAAAGAACTAAAGAGACATGCAGAGAGAAGGAAAGAAAGAACACGAACTAAAGAAATAAATAGAAAGAAAGAAAAGAGGAAGAAAGAAACGAAAAAAGATAAGAAGGCGAAAGCAAGAAAGAAAGAATTATAAACAAGAAAACAAAGGAAAGAAAGAGAACAAAGAAAAATGAGAAAATGGATGGGAAAGGAGCAGAAGAGAAGGAAGAAAGCCTGCAAGAGTAATCTGTCCTTCTGCGGATCAAATGTTCAAAATTATGTGGTTTGAGTTGTAAGTGGCAGACTACTCTACCCTCGGCACAGTAATGAGTGATGCAGGGTGGTGGAAACCCCCATGACGTGTGAGAATCGCACAGTGAGCAAGGTGCCTTAAGAACCCATAACGAAAAAAAAGCTATGCATGAGTGCAACTGCCAAAAGTTAAGAAGAGTGTGGGGCTTTTTCCTGCAGGCGAGGAGGATAATCAGAGTGGAATGGGGAAAACGGCAAAGCGGGGAGGTCGGCGAGTTTTCTGAACATAAAACCCCGACATGGCTCGGTCGATGCTACTGAAAATATTCCAGTCCCAATTCTGACCACGCGTCATTCACATATAAAGGTGACAAAACTCGTGGGGGGTTCTTGGAGCTGACGTCACAAGTCCAGTGCTCGACTTCAGCCTTGCCGCAAGAGCGTAAATTCCATTGTGGGTGGTTTGTATTTGAAACAGCGGGGGAAATTACTGAAACCTTTGGATATTGTTGTCTGAGGCAACGCATTTCTGAATGCCTTATCTGCAATAAAAATAAGCGCAATAGTCTAATAAACTCTGGCTTGGCAAGATTATTTTTTAAACAAGGAAACAGTCCTGAAGTACAGACACTTTAGAGAGGCTTCAATCTTCTCTAAATATATTAAGTAACAGTTTCGGACAATTTCAGTTGGTTTGATGAGTACCAAGTAATAAAGTTTTAAAAATCTGCCCTGAGATATGGCTGTGATGGATTGTTTAAAGTTCTGTTACTGCGGCGTTTACAAAGTTTTAACATCTGGTTTTATAGGCGAACGACAAAGGCCCACAAATCTAATGCGCGAAAATCCCCGCTTTCTCTTTGAGTCAAAACACATTCTCACACAGTTATCAACCTAATAAGTTTCTTAATTATAGCCCCTTCCCTAAATTAATGGTACGGATTAATTTTCAACCATGTACAGTACATGCGTTTAAAGTTTAGCTATGCAGTTGATTCAAAATATTAAAACAGGAAAATTCAGATAAAGCATAAATACAAGTCAATTTTAAAGACACTAGCTTTAAAAGTAAATAGCACTACCTACTCGTTAATAATCTTTTCATTATCGTCTCGAGCATGCCTTTCAAAACTGTGTCTCAAAGACGAAACGCTGACAGTAGGAAGGAGTAAATCCGGTTCAAAATGACTGGTACTATCTCTATTTTCGCCCTGCGCGTTCTCATCCAGTTCTTAGTCCTAGGCCGTAGACGCGCTGCAGCGAGCTAAACATAGTCATTTCCGCTAGCGAGAAGCTTGCTCTTGTCAAGGAGCTAGAATTCGAGTGTATGATCAATATGTGTCGGGTGTTTTTTTCGAAATCGTGTTTAGAACTGCCGCACGTTCTACCTTTATGCACTGTCTCCTTCTGTGCTAACGTGAGAGTCGACAGGCCACAAGGACAAAACCGGAAAGCTGCTGTTCGTATGAAAAATTCGTGTTTTAATTTCTGTTTTGAGGAAGGACTGAAATTAATTTGAGATAAGAATGATAAGAATATGGGAGGAGAGAGGAAAAGAAAAAGAAATCGATAAGGAGGGAGAAAGAGAGACAGAAGATTGTCGTAAAGGTGATTTTTTCAAAGACCATTAGGGTTTGGTCTAGGTATAAATTAATGCTCTAATAAGACTAGTCTTGTTGGACGAAAGCAAAACGTATACATATATATATATATGCATAAAGTTCTCAGATTAAAATTAATGTGCTTACTGCATAATGTCAGCTAAGGCTTTCATTTCGTATTGCTCATTGGAGAAGGAGTGGAAAGAAGGACTGCTTTCATCATTATTTGCTTAATTTTCTTCCTTACTTCTTTTTGTCCTTTTTTGGTCGAATAAGAAGGAGGCGCGGAGGCTCGCATCCAAAGCGCCCTCTCGCGGTTCTTATCCGGCGTGTTTATTGCTGTTTTCAATGCTTGAGTTTAAAAATAGCTACTTCTGAACTGATTTGTTAACGGTAGTCTTTGATATTTCTCGGTATTACATATTTTAGCAAAGCTGTCTTGAACATCATTAGTAGCAGACATAGGCACCGTCAGTTCTTGTCGAAATTTTGAGTGTTTTGCACTAGACAGCCGGAGATGACCCTATTTATACTTCAGCTCGTGTCCCTAGTAACCCTTGAGAGCGATTAACGCAATCTTTTTAGATTCAGAAGAGCTGACAGTATTCACCACAGCAATGCTTTTTCTTTCCGTGACGATTTCCTGTCTCGAATTAGCTTTCGTCTAAACCTGTGTTGATATATTGATTAGATTAAAAGTCGGTTTTGTGTTTATGACGTGGTCCATAACAAATAACAAGTGCAATGCTGCAAAAATAAGTCAGTCGAAGGTAGGAAAACCTTTTACACTTGGAGACTCGGTGTGCAGAATTGCGACAGCTAAAAGAAATAAATGGCACATGCTTTTAAAAGACATTTAAGGAACTGAGCCACTGAGAAAGGGGAGACTAATTAAAGGCAAAGCTATGTTACATTTGTAATGCCTCAGCTAAAGCACTCTAGCCCTGTGCTAGCTATCTAAATCGGAGCCCCAGTAAGAAAGGCTTGGCTATGTGTTAAAGGGAACACCGCATAGACAATAATTCAAACATTGTGTTTTTGAGAACCATTAAAAGTATGGAATTTTATTTATTTCGTTTTGTCTATTGTTCCTCTTTGCAGAGGTGATTAAGCAGCCCATGAGTTGCCTTCCACGACGTCTGTTCAAAGAATGACCATTAGCAATGAGGATCCACGGCTGGCTCCCGGGAAAAGTCGGTTTGCACTTTAACCGTCTCTTCTTCATCTGGATGTTTCTCCGGAAATCTGCATGGGGAATCGAGAAAGGTAGTGAAGCTGTCGTGTGGCAATTGCGTGCGGGTGCTTGCATGACTCAGCACGCGATTGCATTTGTTCTTTTTTAAAACTATTTTTGGAGACGAGTAACTGTGATAATACTCGTAAGTGAAGATAATTACAAGCTGTGTTATGGCGCTGACAGAAGACATAAAAATCAAAAAAGATATGAACAACACGATAACAAAATAACAAATCTACAAAACAGTAGCAGCAAGACAACGGCGATGAAAACTGGAACGAAATGACAACAAAACACAACAATTAAAAGCACCAGTACAACGATAACAACTTGGCAACAACAAAAAGACGCCTTTTACAACAACAAGAAAGCTGTAGTTAAGACCCGCCTCCTCCCACCGAAGAAAAGAAAGAAGAAAAGCTGCAATAGATTGACAAACACATAAAGAAAGGAACTGAATAATGCAGTGCGGAAATAAAATATTTCAGTTGTCTTGTCAATGCTTCAGCTCCATATATAGCAGATTTTTAAAGACGAATAATGCTAAGCTTAAAAAGGTCTTCTTATCGCCGCTTTATTCTTTTTAAATATTTATTTAACATTTCGACTACATTGTACAAATATCAGGTGCCATAAAAGCTAAAAGCGTATGAGCTGGTCACCACATAAAATCTGAAGCATATTGCATGCAGCCGCTATACAAGAATAGTACACAATAGAGATCATAACAACAGATCTATCCTTCCTAACTTTTTCTCGAGTCTGTGCGGCCTTATAGAGTTGCCTCAGCTTGTCATCCATAAATGCCAATGTTTGTTACTTTCCACGGCAGCAAGGCAACTACAGCGTGAGCAGAACTGATGCAGCTGGGGCTGCCTTAATGGTTTGCTCAAGAAATCGCCTTCGCTGTCTGCTAAATTTGCTAGAAATCTGTCACATGCAAGACAGGATCCAACCAGCTGAAAGTAATTCGTTTTTATTTCTGTCTCCAGGAAGAAAAAAGAATTGCTTAGTAGACACTCTCAGCGGTTATCTAATTAAATAGCTGTGGGGTTCTGGAAGTGAAAGAGTAAGATGGGTGGATGTCTGAAGGAGGGGGTCATGGTTCTCTACCGGGATAGTGCTTGGTTACCGGCTTGGGTGCCCCATGTTCAAAATCCTGGTTTTAGTGAAATGCAAGATTCAAAATATTTGAAGGAGAGAATACCTTTGAAAGTCGCAAGACAAAAGCGTTTAAACAAGAACGTTCTTTATAGAACACCAAAAGAGATGATGACTCCGAAATTCATTGATAGGGTTGGATAACACCTAAGTTCTTGCTGGCCCACAAAAGAAATCAAATTGTGACACACGAAGTGCGTGGATACTCTTAATTATCGTAAGTATGATCACTATGGTACATATGACCTCAAGTCATGATGCATCCCCTATGTACACATACACTCGTATAATTAGCACATACGCCAGCTCTTCCATTGGCTGTAGTCATGACGAAGTAAGCACATCCATGTTCATTAAGGTCCATACAGTGTTTACCTCCTTCTGTCCCTTACAGTGAAAACCTTTGTGGTTGGAAGTTCGCATCTCGCGATGTTAGGGGTTTTGCTTAGTGACATTGAGAGATGTGCACTAAATTTAAAAATTGCACTCGTCTTTGCAATTATTATCTCTGTGTCTGTACAAGAAACGCCTTATTGTAATACATTCACACCGTATTGAGTTTATGCATTTTATGGTTATAGAATACTTGCGACAAGAGTAAAATGTTTCATATTTTATGTAAGATATTCCATAAATATCTGTTACAACTTTTTTCCAGTTGTGATGGTGACGTCACCTATAATCCATTATTTTTCAGTAATTTTAAAAATCAAATATATTTGTTACGTGTCTGGTATTTAGGCATCATAGATTTTCATAATTTGCTTATCTGTATAAACAAGTACTTTCGGGTTATGCGAGGCACATCTGCGTTGCTACAGGACTAAGAAAACTGAAAATTTGTTGAAACGGACATAAGTTGAAAGATAACTCCACCGTAAAATCTGAGCCTGTAGAACAAAATGACCTCCTGGCCCCAACATTTTTTCTTTGGGCAACAAAAATTCTGCCACACCACGCGGCATTGATAGTGGATCAGCTGGACATAGAGTGAAAAGGCTTGTTAACTTTATGACTTTGATCAGAGGCTGGAGGGGGGACCCGAAAGCTATGGCATTGAGTGCTTTGTCCAATGTTTGGGTGTACTTGAATACCTCGTTCTTTATGCGCAGGTGACACTGGTCCTCTGCAAACTGATAAACATGTGCTCACACACGCGCACACACCCTATTCTTTCTTGTTCATACAGGATGGTAGCCATAGTAGGTGGACATGAACCAATCTACCCTCTGACACCACTGTTCTTCTGATATACATGCAGGCATGAATCCTGCACGCGCAAACATACCTACACACATGCACACATAACGAACAATGGCGACCCTCGTTGACCATATAGTTCCACATTCCGGTCCATCAAATCTAGCAGCCAACAGCTTGGTCCACGAGTCGTAGAATAATCTCACAATAAAATAAGAACTGTAACTGGATAGTAGGGAAACCTGCTGTTGCTGTAATTGTGAATCATATTTTTTGTCAAATCCCATTTACTATTTTAGTTCTCACAAAATGCATGCAGATTTGATCCGGTGATAATGTTGTTGACTTTGGCTGGAGAGTGCTTCCACCTTGCGCTGATCTTGCACTATGGGAGAAGGGGAGGGGATTTGAAAGGAGAGGCTTTGTAGTTGGTGTGTTCTGTGCTGGTGGTGGCTAGGTGATGGTTCCCTGCTTGTTGGTCTGTCTCCGGGCCTTTGTTGGTGGTAGCGGTTCCCATTCCGTCCCATTCCTAATTTCTATTGATCTCCACCTTTCAGGCTTTACTTTATGTGTTATCTTTTTCTTTATGTATTTGGATTTTCATTGCAATTCCCTGCTCTGCAGGTAAAATGTTTTCCCCACAGGACTAGCAGAATACATTCCCTCTTTGAATGTATTTGGATATAAGTAGCGTCTGGGTAGCCATTTACTGCCTGCATTGTCAGTTCCATTATATCTTACTATATCCTTGGAGGGTTCGAGGGGGGGTATTTGTTGCTTAACGTCCAGCCGCAAACTCTGTGCATATCAGGACGGTGTTTTTTAGACAAAGTTTACGTGCTGCCACACGTGGGACTACTGTCGCGACACGGATCTCAGTCCCACCTAGTCACAGTATACGGAGACTGGGCCAACCAGTCCTAGTACTGTTCCCTGTACTGCCAGGCGTCTGGCAGGGCAGCTACTAGATTGCCAATTTTTAAGTCTTAGGTATGACTCGGCCGGGATGCGAATCACCGACCTCCCGCCTCGGAAGCGGACGCCTTAACCACTAGATCACCGAGGCGGTCTGGAGGGTTCGAGGAGGATTTTACAATGTGGACAAGCTTGTAGTTATACAGGGCTTTTTAAGGTCTTCTCTTTCCTGGTTGCCTAGGCTACACTTTAGCAGGACATGTGAGTGCCGAGTCTGTCAGTACTACAGCTCACTGGATCTTTGTAAATCAGACTTTATTTACCATTAAATCTCATTCTTTTCTCAATTATTTTTATCTGTTGTATTTACTGTTTAATGCTGTCAACCTTAGGGGAGTACGCTGAAACAAGGCAGCGTATACAGTGCAATTATAAATATATACACACCTATTCGTGACATATATATATATATAAGAATATCGGGCAGACGTCTTCAGTCGTACTTACCGGTAATGACCATCAGCGCTTCTGTTCGCTATCGAGTGTATCGATACTGTCGTTTCCGGGGGCAAACAGTGGACCCACTTGTCAGAAATGAAGCACAGACAGTTTCATCCTGGAGGACATGAATGTTCCCAATAGCCGCGCCCCATGCGAACGCATGTAGAACAAGTCTGATTGATGGGACGAGTGGGACATCAGACTTTAACTCCTTGTCACAATGCATTTTAGAAACGAGATAGATCTCTTTAAAACCAGAAGTTTACACCCAGTTTGTAAACAGACGCAAAGAAAAGTTTTGCTTTGTGTGACTTTCCTTAACACATTTTCTGCTTTACTTGAGGCCCGAGGATAGGACCTATGTTCCTTTGCTATAGAACAACAGCAACAGGCTAATAAAGCTTCAACACCAACACGTTAGAAACACAGTCAGCCCAGTCTTAGACTACTCATAGCTTTTGTTGCTCGAGTTTTTTTATCTTGCTGTTATATGCAGACGCACGCACGCACGCACGCGAGCATGCATGTTAGGCACGTATGAAGAACCCCACAATCTTCGCGCACGCACACACGTATACATACCGAAGGATACACACGGTCGCCACTGCCTATGTCTTTCTCGCTTTCATACACGATCACTGTTTATTTTGAAAAATTGTGAAATAATTCTGTTACGCTGCTATTTTCCGTCGATCCGTCCGCGTATTCATGTCATGTATGACTTGGTAGGAACAAGTATCATGTGCTCTCTGGGATGCGACACGACACAGTAATGGCCCAAGACATTTATTTGCAACAGTCGTTTTTTCCTGCCGCGGTGACTGATGCCGTTTGTGATCCGTTCCACGCAAACACGAAATACTGGCAGAAAAAGTGCTTCTGTCGCTTGAGAGGGTTTTTTTGTGTTTGCAGTGTTAAAGTCTGCTAAGGGTCAAGTGATTCAGACAATTTTCGTAGTAGGATGACTCAGGGGTGACACCAAGGGATGGTCTAATTAGTAGATACTTTCAAAGATATACGGAACAATTTTAGGAAAAGTGAAATTATTTGTGTTCATCACAAGCAAGAGTCCACGTAAGATGATGCAAAGTAAGGTAGAAAACATGAAAATGTTTAATGTCTGTTTTTCACCACAGCTTTCATGTTCAAAACAATGTCAGACAAAAATTTGGGTAATGTGGGGACGTTTATACGATGACGTCACATAAATCCAACTCCATTCGGAGCAGAATGTCAAAGAGAAAATAATAAGAAGTCCGAGGTACTTCGTAAGGTAGTCGATGAAAATAAAATTCGTTGAAATGCTGTTGTAATGCTGCAATCGTTGTAGCTTTACATAGCTGGCTAGAAAGTTAAACGCCATGTAGGCAAGTGTACCAAAGTCTGCAATTAAAATACTAACGAAAAATTCTTACAAACTTTGCCAAGCGAGAAAAACCTCTCCTTTACACCGATTTTCCTTGATTTTTTCCCCCTTCAGTGTCCTTTTTTTATCCCTCAGGTGTCCAACCCTATGAGGGAGAAATACCACCGGTGCGTGCCTCATCAGAGAAGCTGCTAATCACAGACTTGCTGTCTCGCTATCAGGAGGAGGGAACCCACGGAAGGCCCGTGACTAGCAAGGGAGAGAACCTCACCGTGTACTTCGGACTGTCGCTGATACAGATTCTGGATGTGGACGAGTCGAATCAGGTTCTGAAGTGCAGCATCTGGTATCACTATGTAGGTGAATGTTTGAAAGCTTTCCTCAATGTCCTCTCCAGCTTCGGCACTAGGGCGCTGGACTGAATCTTAAAGCCCGATTCTTATTTTTCCTGTACTTCTTATCTGTAAAACACATTCTCTGAAATATAAGTTTTCAACAGGATTATTTTAATATTTAATACATTATTTAATTAATAATTTTATTTATAAATATTATTTATTTGTAATTTTCGTTCTTTATTTTACTGTTTAGATATTTCTATACTTTTATTGTATCTATTTTATACTGATTTACATACCTGCACAAATCTATCTTTATTTTTTTCCCCAAACAAAAAAAAAAAAAATGAAAGTTCTAGTAACACACTATCAGGTGCTAGCAATTATTTTTCTATAAAGCTGTAGAAATTGGCATCTGTGACCTTTGCTAAAAATTTCTTCTGCCGGTTGTGGTGTACAAATATATGTATACAGTACTGATGACTTATATACATATACATACCTACTAATGTCATATCCATCATCTCCACTAGTTATAATACTACTGATGCTAATAAGGTCATCAGAGACGCCCCCAACCACATGTAGCCAAAGCCAATACTACCTCACAGTTTTACTTCTGACAGTAACTGTCTTAATTCCATTAATATTTACGGTGTTTCGTTAGCGTAGATTTGTATGCAATCGTCATAAAGTGTGTTTTGCATCTTGATAGTAGGGTCACAAATGGTGTCGGAAATGGTGTCGGAAATGGTGTCGGAAATGGTGTCGGAAATGGTGTCGGAAATGGTGTCAGAAGTGGTGTCAGAATCATGAATGTGTTGGTGCTCTTGCTGTCCTTCCAGGAGTGGAAGGACGTCCTGCTTCAGTGGGATCCCCAAGACCACGACAACGTGGAGAGCATCAGGGTGCCGTCCCACAAAATCTGGCTGCCGGACATACAGCTGTACAACTTGTGAGTGGAACCGGCTTACAGTCCCAAGCTGGGCTGTACGCAAAACTACCGAGAAGAAACCACTTCCCACCAAACAAACAAAACAAAAATAAAAAACATAAGCCCTCCCAGCACCCCCCCCCCAGAAATACAACCTTCTCACATGAAACAAGTCAACAATCCGAACCCCCAACCCCCCTCCCAACACATTGCATCCCCCAACCGTCCCTCACCCGTCCCCATCCAATCCTCCCGCCTAAAACAAAACGAGAACCACAAAAAAGACAACCAACTGCTCCACAATGAACAAAATAAATGAACAGAAAAACAACCCCTCCATCTAAACAAGAAAAATCGAAACAACACCTAACATACTGCTGGACATCGTCTCATAGGTAAGACGTTTAGAATGAAGATAGCATTATGCATTTACTTTGTGTACGTGAACGACAGAATGTTTAAAAAGTCTTTTAAATGTGAGTCTCACTTGAAAATATTAGGCCTAATCCATAACTAGTTTATACCACTACTTATATTTTGAACATTGAACAACAGTTTTCCAGTCCAGTCACAAAGAATTCAACAAGTGCATAGGGAGGACAGACTCTGCAAACTTTGTAAGAGAAACGATGTTGGTTATGACTTCAACAACCTATTTTACTCCGCTTTCACAATGAGCGTAGGCTACAATACTGACAGTCCATCACAGCTGTTTCAGTGCATGGTGCTATTCATACAATATTATATTATGGCAAAACTGACCACATCCGTTAACAGATACTTCAGTACTAGTATTTCTAGTAGCAGTCAAACATTTTGTTACCATGTATATTATGTCACAGAAGTATGTATACAGATGAGCCTAAACCCACCCCCACCCCCCACACACTTATAGAAAGAAGACAAATATCAAAGCTTGGCGTGATCTCAAAACTTTGCAGGGAACACGCAATAAATTCGGGGGGTTAAATATTTTAAGGAGATTTTGCGCTAAGCGATCAAAAACTGGCGGGTTCTTGAGGTGGGTAGCAATCTTGCTATCGATTTTTCCAGAAGCTCTCTGCAATATGAGAAGGACAAGACAAGAGCAGGCTACTGCAGTGCATAACAAAGGAAGAAATTTGCTTGTTTTACGATCAGGCGTTTCAAATACTCTAGATGTGGCTGCAAGTTTTTAAAACGTTTCTACTTTATACTGCAGTATTATTAAAATCGGTGTAATTTTGCAATTTTGTTAGGCTGTGTGTGTGTGGGGGGGGGGGAGTACATATCCACTTACCAATAGTTGGAAGAGCATGGCAAAAACACATAGGCAAAAAATGACAAAGATGCAAAACGAGATCTGTTTCTCACTGTGACAATAACGTTCAGTTGTTTGTGTGCGGACGAACGGATACACTCATAAACACGCGCGCATGCATGGATACATGCATATATACATACAAACCTACCTACAAACACACGCAGGTGGATGAACGAACATACACCATAGCCCACGTACATGCACGCTTGCTCATACGCTCATACACACAAGCACTCGGAACTCATGCACATTTTGACCTAGGATAATATGTTTGTTTGACGTGCTGCCAGGCAGCCTGACTAGCTTGGGGCTCGTGAAAAGAATATACATCCCAGACATCGTGAATGTACCGCAGGAATCGAACTGCAACTAGCAATGTAAACACAGCACTCTTGGACTCTGTCACTTTGCTGGGTGCACTTCAACAGTTCTTGACTCCAGTCATTCCAGCTGCTAGAAATGGCTTCCTGGTCGATTGGACGTTGCAAGTAGTAAATGTCCAATGCCTCTCCTTTTTTAAATGTTGTCTTGTTTATTCCCAGTTTCAACTCAGAGGTGATTTTTTTGTTAATGGTGTCGTATTTTCCATGAAGTTCTCCGAAGGGATTGACGGGAACTCACTGTGAAACACGGGGAAAATAAAAACTGTAAGCAGATATTAAAGCCCGTGGGACACAGAAACCCAGACTAGCGCAGCATGCAGAGCTGCTTTGGACGGGTGTGTGTGTGTGTCGGCGGGGGAGGGGGGGATTACAGAATTTAGGAACTCAATTACATCTGTGGAACATTTATTATGTCACGTAACTCCTTTGTTAATTTAAGAGATTTTGACACCAAAAAGGTTTGAAGAATTCGAACATTGTGCATTTGCATGTCAGAGACATTCTGTAAACTGTATCCCACAGCAATTTCGGCTTCTGTATTAGATGGCACTAGATTATACGGTGGTTCAGCGCAAGAGCTGTACTAAATCAAAGCGGGACCGCTTTAAAATTGCGATTTAATCGGAAAACGTGCATTCTAGAACGCTGTCACTGTGCCGAGCCCCCCGCCCCTCCTCCTGCATCTGAGTGACACGAATGTCTTTCAAACCTCCCTTTGGACGGGGGGGGGGGGGGTTCGTGATCGATAACAGTTTAACAAAACGAACGGCCACAAGTCAGACATTTTTCGAGCACTAATGCAGACATCGCTGGCTTCCGTGACCAGCAGTTTGCGGAGCCCCCCGCTGATCAGATGATATGTTGAACACTTTTTTTGTATATAGCGCCACATTTCGAGTTTTTGATAATGCAGCGAAGACAGATGGCTAGACGCCCAGATTGTATTACTGCGCGCTGCATCATTTTTTTCGATATGAGTGAACAAATAATTCAAAAAGACACAATGGTATCCAGACAAGCCTGTGCCACCGATATTTCGCAACCCCAAATCTCTATGACGTCTGTGTTTTTATTTCGTTTCTTTGTGTGTGAGGTCTTGTTCACTTGAGTTCTTGCAGGAGTTTTGTTGTTGTTGTTGTTGAGTGAGAACAAACTTAAGACCGTCATAAAGCCAGAAAAATATGCAGAAAAAGAGTCAGAAAAAGAGACGACGAAGAAACAAGGGGAATCTAGAGACGAGAAACTGATGCTTAAAAGTGAGGTATAAAGGTGGATACGCAAAGAGAGGAAAGTGTCAGAAGCTGGAGATGGGCGCGTTAAAAAGAGAAAGATTGAAAGAAAAGGTGACAGATGGAAAGGTAATCGAACAGACTAGGAGAATGAGCTCAATACAGCTTGAGATGGGAACACAGGGGCAGGGACTGAGAGTGAGGGAAAAAACTAGATTGACACACAGACAGACAGGCAGGCAGGCAAGCAGACAGACAGACAGACAGACAGACAGACAGACAGACAGACAGACAGACAGACAGACAGACAGACAGACAGACAGACAGACAGACAGACAGACAGACAGACAGACAGATAAAGAGAGGATAGGAGAGACATACAGACAGACGGACAGACAGAGGATGGGGTAGACAGAGAGAGCAGAGTAGACCTAGAGACAGTGATTTAGGCCTGAAAAGAAAGACTGAAAAAAGGGAGGAAACAACTAGAGGCAGGCAGACACACACGAGACAGTCGAGGGCAGACAAACTGGGTCAGAGTTACAGCCCTTTCCCCATAGCATTTCCTTACCCCTGGTCAGAAGCTGGGTTACGTTCGAATTCTGTGCCGTGTGCGTCCAGCGCAGACGATCGGCTGCTGGAGCAGAGGGATGCGCTGGTGATTGTGGATCACGTGGGGCGCATCATGTGGATGCCGCAGGCCATCCTCCGCAGCTCCTGCTCCTTCGACACCAAGTTCTTCCCCTTCGACGTGCAGACCTGTCACATGAAGTTCGGCTCCTGGACATACAACGGCAACAAGCTGAACATCGACTTCGTGGGCAACCAGTCGTTCGACCTCAGCGACTTCGTGCCGAGCAACGAATGGGACATCGCGGAGAACTCCGCTAAGAGGAATGTCAAGTATTACGTCTGCTGTAAGGATGACCCTTACCCTGACCTGACCTTTACCTTGACCATCAAGCGCAAGGTCGCCTTCTACACTTTCATTCTTCTGATCCCTAGCGCGCTGCTTAGTCTGCTGACCTTGGTCATCTTCTGGGTACCGCCGGAGTCGCCAGCGAAACTACAACTTGGTAACTTGTTCTTGAAAATAAACAAACAAATAAATACTACTGTCCATCACAAGAAGCAGACATGCGCAGTACAGTAATAGGTTATAGCAATTTCAACTTGTTTAGGAATTTAAACAAATCAGTGTTAAATTATCCAGCATGTTTTCGTTTTTGCACCATTAGGTGCTGCATGGCAATTGGAAAATGTACAGGTCCTCCTTAAGTCCTTCACTTGCCTTCATATTTTTTCAAAATGGATCATAAGATTACGTTACCATGGTTACTGATTTATAGGCTGAAGCACTGGCAAGAACCCAAGACAGCAAAGTTAAAATATCCCTCAAGGGTGTGTTATATTACTGGTGTCTTCACAAAGTTAAAAGAAAGAATATATGCGAATAAAACAGATTTTTTTTATTTTCTTTCCACAGGAATGAGCGTTTTCGTCGCGTTTTTCTTCCTTCTGATGGTTCTGGCAGACTTCACTCCTCGGGCGGCAGCGTCTGTCCCTCTCATCGGTCAGTCTGAGTGCTGCCAGTTAGGCTGCAGTCAGACTAAATGACACATCACACGCATTCGCCTGAAGGGCTAGAATCTTTGTCCGAAAGATGTTTTAAAAAAAATTTTTTTGGGGGGGGGGTTCTGTTTAGGACGATGAATGTTGTGAAAAAGATTGCAACGACAGAAGGAAAAACAACACACATAAAAACAACAACGACAATATACATGTTCAGCGTCAATCTTCTTAATGGCTGTATGGACTAAATGTTTCTTGTTTCATGGCTGTGCAGGCTCCTACTTTTGTCTGAGCATGGTGATGATCACGATGTCTACGGTGCTGGCCTGTGTGGCAGCCAACATGTTCTTCCGGGGCATCAGAATTAACAAGGCGCCGCCTTGGCTTAGAACGGTAACCACTCAGGTGTCTGCGCGGTCCAAATCACGTGCTTGACCTGTCTATCTTAAGAAGGGCATTCACGCAACGCCGGTCTCACACATCCCGACCCAAGTCATAAGAAAGCATTTGTAAAGACCAAATTCGTCCGCGCAAAGTAAACAACGCAACTGATCGTCTGTTTTCGTCGATTCTGGACGAAGTACATCATCCACGCGAAAGGGCCACTGGTTCCCGGTGTGTTGGCAAACATACATGTCGACACAGACTGACAGTCTTATGTTTTGTAGATGGTAGGACTACTTCTCTATGAGTCTCTTTGTTTTGCAGACTAGAATGCACATTCGCCCGGTTAAGAAAAGGCCTTAAAAGGCTAAATGAAGGGATTTATACAAACTTTGTGTGGGTCCACTTTTGCTAAGCCTACAATATTCAGCGAAGGGTGATGGTTGGATTCGGACCTCTGGCGCAGATTTCGTTGTAATTACTCCGACTTTGGTATCTGCCATGTCTTTGTGCACGCAAAAGCTCCTAGCCGTTTCCTAGCACGTTCGCAAACTCCCCCTTTTATCACATATTAGCCCACTCACCAATACAATAAATTAGAAAACTGGATAATCTGATATAGCTCAGATTCATAGGAAAGAGATGCCAGACCTCATTAGCTTTAAAGTTTAACGCGGTACCACTTTTCTATATTAATATCGAGCAATAAACTAAGATAAGCTAACACACACACGTACACGCGCACACACACAAAGATTATCTATGGGTTAGTTCTGATATAAGTCTCACAAGTCAAACTGCCTTTTCGAACATTTCGAGCCAGCAGTACAATTAAAACGTTATACGCGATCGCGCTTTTAATCTCGGAAATCTCTGTAAGAACTTACTGCAGTACGATTAGTTCTAGAGATCAGCATGTTTTCTGACTAAAGTGATATGAATTCGATAACCAGTCAGCCTTTGATGCATCAATTGGCTCAACTAGTCTCTTCGGCTTCTGGTGCCACAAGCGTTCATCACTCGTGCAGAAGTTTTGACACTGTTGTTCGATTATAAGTCTTCTTCAAAGGAGAAAGTGACGGTACCAAGCCAGATACCCGGATGGGTTAAAATGGCGGTTTACAGAAGTACTTCACAGGCAATTATTTTGCTGCGAGTGTCTCGGGAAAAGATAATTGCAGTTATTTACTGGCCTGGCTCGTTTTGGGTAGCCGAAAGGAAGGACAGTGATTTGCTCCCATTGATTTGAACTGAATGATGGCGGCAATCTCGTATCGACGCCTTACGAATTTTTACAGATTTTTTTTCAAACTGTTCCTATCATTGATTTCTGCCCCCAGTGTTTTCTCAGTGCGGGGTTCGCATGTGTTTGTGTGTATAGAAAGGATGAAGAGGGTTCTGTTATGTCACGTTGCCCCAGCAAAAGTCTTGTAGCGGGATACCCCCCTGTCAGGGAGAACCCACGACTGTTTTATCCGCCTTCTGAAAATCAGCGCCACGTAAGACAACAAAGATGTAAAATGTCACCAAGTGACACGCGTCTCATATCAGTTCTTACTGGTCAGATCGATAGAGACGTTATCCTTTAGAACCTCAGCGAATTCGTAGCTTAACCGTACACAAGGAAAAATAAAAGAATATTACTTTTCCTGCCATGTTTTCTGAATTACAGGGGTGAGGGATACCAGCAAAATTTGTCCACTTTCAACTTCTCGATAAAAAGTGCGCTGTCAGTGGGTCGATCCAGTGGGTGAGATGAGTGATGAAATTAACGAAATGAATTGAGACGGAGACTCAAAAGAGCCAGGCAGGTCCCTATTATTTAAAGCTGGAAGGGCTCTCGGTGAGGTGCAAATTTGTTTTAGTCAGGTCAAGATGAGCGGAATCCCCCAATCTGTGTTTGAGTTTGCTTCGTTACCCCACCCCCTTTCCATCTTTCCCGCTCTGTCTCTCTATCTCTCTCCGTATTATCTCTTTTTCTCGATGTCACTTTTCCTCCCTATTTTTATTCTTTGTTGTGTTCTTTCTCCTTCCGAACATTTGTGTCTGTATCAATCAGTCCTTACGCTAATACTTCCGTTTCACTTGTCTAACATTATTTCTACGTCGTGTCATAAGCCTGATGCAAGCAACGCTGAAATTAATCACTAGGACAGGAGATGTCATGTAGAGGGGCCGGGTCGGAGGGAGCAGGGGTTAAGGTTTGTCACCAGGACAATGAGAATCGTGGATCGAGGATTCAGATCTTGTATTTCCTCTGGCCGCCAGAACTGTTTACAGCGCTTTCTGCGTATTTGTTCACTCGGCATCAACCACCGCAAAAGCAAACAATCAAACCAAACAAACCCATTATGATGCACTCTTATCAGAAAAGCTAGCAGGAACACGGAATCAGGGCAGAGAAAAGCGTCTGTTTGATAAACGCGGGAATTTATTAACAGTGTTGATGCATAAAATAAAATTTGCGATTTTAAACCAATCATAACCCACGCGTGTCTTGTTTCAGCTTATGATAGACTGGCTGTCGCACGTATTCTGCGTACACGACAAAGTGCAAATCCCTCGGCGGGACCAGACGGGTTCGACAGCACCCAGCTGGACCACGTCCGTCTCTAGCGAGAAGAATGGAAAGCTGCCAGAGCCGGACGTCAAGTTTACCAAAGTCCGACTCTTGGACAACGAGGTCGAGTCGCGAATGTTTGCCAAGCAGGAGTCCTTCGAATCGTGTAGCTGGGACTCCTATTCCGAGAGAAACAACCTTCTGTGCAAGAACAGTGCCCTGCTGGAGGAAGTGCGACGCATCAGGGAGGTGATTCAGCGCCACGAGGGAAAGAAGGATGCTGCTAGCGACAAGGAGAAGACGGTGCTGGAATGGCGCATCATCGCCTGTGTGACGGACCGCTTGTTCTTTGCGGTCTATATCGTCCTCAACTGTGCTGGCCTGCTGGTCATACTTTTTGGTATGTAGCGAATTCGGACGAAGGCGTTAAACGATCGGCGTTAAACTTTCTGGTTCACTGATCACGCAAATCCCCCAGCTGAGTGGTTTAAAGTTAGAAGCCAGCACAACACGGTGTCGATTGGTAACCTTGAGATCAAGGGAAGCAAATCTCTTGAGACAAAGAAGAGAATCTTCAAATTCATTCAACAGTTTCGGATGTTAACTGAAAAAAACTCACTTTTCTCGTAATAGAATGGACGCAAAGAGAAATGTAGAGCATTAAGCAACTGTGGCTTTCATCGCTCATGAAACATTACGCAATTTCCTTGATTAAGATTTGACACTTTTGTAGACCCACCCTTCATCTCCCTGCAAAATGTAGATGTAGACATTTAGTTAAAAGCACAAGAACTGCTTTTGTTATTAGTAAAAAATTAAGTTTTAGTACATGTTAAATTTAGTCAGTAATCGGTTCCAACACGTAAGACGGTAATTACGTTGAAGAGTTCATTAGCTGTTAGAGTGACTGAGCTTCCATATAAAAATTATTTGGTTCCCAAGTCAAAACAGCTGAGGTCAGCACACAAGGTTCTGCTGAAATTCTGAGAAATTCATTTCTTCCAAGGCTTACCTACAACACGCTGTATGAAAACATTTGAAGCTGGCTTATGAGTCGGTAGAAAACCTATGGTACGGGTCTGAGACTTTCTTCATATGCTTATTTCCTCCGTCTGTATGTTAATGGTTGCCTCTCTTAATCTCTCTCTCTCTCTCTCTCTCGCCTTTTATAGATATGCACGTGAGTTTCTCTTGTGTGGATGGATGTATGCCTGTTAAATAAACATAGGTGAAAATGCATGTATATAATCATACATAAATGTACGTGTATTTGTGTGCAATAACTGTAAAACTGTATGTTTACATGTAGATGTTTGTTACTGAAGTAAGTCACACATCAATTCCGTTAGTGAAATATTGACAATGGCAAGAACTGAAGAAGGGCTTCAAAGGCTCTTTATCCTGCTGTTTAGTATTGAGGCAGTGGACACTAGCTCTTGAATATCAAGTATAAACGCCTCTTACTGAATCACTAAATGTTAAAAGGACATATTTTGTAAAAAGTGTTGTAGTGGTTTTACTAATTGTGTGATATGCTGCAGTGCTTTCGATAAACAAAGAAAATAAAGCAGTATCTATGTCGTCGGTCGGATATATTTCGGATCAGGCAGCGGAAGCAGCCCTATGAGTTCGGAATGTTTGCCTCTGTGAGGTCGGCTGGTTGTTGAACCTGAATTCACCAACTACGACAGAATAAGAGACAGCGAAGATCGAAGGGCACGGATGGATGAGGTAGGAGGAGAAATCTGGAGTGCCTAAAAGAACCGACGGCGGTGCCACTCGCAAAGTATGGGTCCAGCAAGGGATTCAAACCAACTGCCCTACGTATCGGCGACTTGCATGCGGTACCGCTGTGCTAAAGGCCATCCTTTTTGCACTCCTGTCTTCCTCACTTGGAGTAGAAAGTAGTTTCGGAAGGCACAAGAAAAATAGATCCAAATAGATTCATACACTAAAGCAGACGATTGTCTACCCGTGTCGGCCTCAGGGCTCGTGATTAGCTTTCCAGTGCAAAACTAATTATACTAACCTGCGCATGATAGAGGTCTTGGCAGTTCTGCTACCGTAAGGGTCACACTCTAGATCTGTAGTGACAGTCAAATCATTAGTCTTCTTCTGTGGATAATCATGTCACTGAATTTATTAAATATAAAAAACTCGAGTCATTGATAGTTTTCGTTTAGCTATGTATAAATGTGGATATATATATAGATATATGTTTATTTGTGCGTGTGTGCGCGCGTGTGTGCATGTTCGCGGAGTGCGTGTTATCGGCTGGGTAAATTTGGAAATAAAATACATGGTTCTTGTACAAGAATTCAAAAAGAGCAAAAGCGATTCCTTTCAAGGGACGCAATCATATTGCCTTCGCAGTCACGGGTTTTGGTTTTCTTTCCCTGATGGTTGAAACAAAAATGACGATGATTGAATGAGTAACAGCCAGCCAGCCAGCCAGCCAGCCAGCCAGCCAGCCAGCCAGTCAGTCAGTCAGTCAGTCAGTCAGTCAGTCAGTCAGTCAGTCAGTCAGTCAGTCTTTGGCCGAGCGTTTGAGTGGCTTCTGGTTTTTTTTTATTTTGAAAATCCACCCGTCTTTTATCATAGCAATATAAGGTTGAGGTCATTCAGTTATATACTGAACTGATTGCAAGCATGATGAGTTTACTAATTCATTAAGTGTTTGACTCCCTTGCTAGTAAGCCTACACATTAAAAAAAATCATACAAAAGTAATAAAAAAATAATCAATGTAGCTCTCTGAAATATTTGTTACATGTGACTTCCATGTCTGTAAAACGCACCTTTACCTAAAATAACGATTGCACATACATTCTGGGGAAGGGTGCACCTGGCCTGGCAAAGATTTGTCAAACCTAGACACCTCATCAGAAGAAGTGTTACTCACAATTTTTTCACCTGCTTTTTTTAAAATGAGAAACATAAAGGTCAAGTTGGAAAAAGCGTCTGCGAATAAATAAGCAACACCACAAATAATATCAATATATAGACGATATACAAACTGCAATATGAAAGACCTTGCGGACAACACACACGCATAGCAGAAAAACGTATTTTTATTTATTGGAAATTCTACCTCAGAAAAACCACGTGGGAAGGTTCCTCTGTGGCTGTGATAAACAGATCCGTGATCTGAATAACATGATCTTCACTTAAGCTAATAATCAAATAACAGAAAGCAACAATATAATCACGAGAGTACAATCTTTCTTTCATAAATCCCTACGTAACTGATAAGATACTCACATTTAAATTAATTAAAACAACAATAAAATAAATAATTAATAAAACACTGAAGCAGATAGCATGTTGGTTGTCAGATTGGAGAAATATGAAAATTTTTAGGTGTTCTTCTGTCTGTGAGTTACCACACGAACTTCTGGGGGAATAAAGTTAACAAGACAGATCTGTACACTAACAATTACACCTATTTATATTATGCACATGTTGCATAGATTTGACATGCACACATCCAAATGCAAACGGACTATGAAAAGTATATGTATGTGAACAATTATATATAAATTACGAGAGTGTCATGTAAAGAGATATGTATCAAGCGTTCTTTACATAGCGATAACAGGCAGTTTGTGAGTACACAATAGTAATTTTTATACGGGGGTGTTTTCAGGTGTGTGTAGATGCGTGCTTGTGTGTGTGGGGGTGGGGTGGGGGAGAGCTGGGTGGGTTAGTGTGGGTGTGTGCGCGCTTATTTGCGTGTGTAATTAAAGAAATTAACTATAAAGTTACATATAGAATTTTCGAAGTCAGTAGATAACTAATTCTTAAAACCATACGTGCGCTTACACCATTCGTTCTCGTCAACATTTCCTCTTTATGCATAGACAATTTCATCTCTCACACATTCGTCCATCTGCGCAACTTCGCATTCGCTGAAAACAGTTTTATTCCAGGTATGGGGAAAGTGAAGTAGAATTTTTCCTTGCGTAAGACGACAATATACAGCAACGCATTTCTGGAAGATATTAGTTGCTCAACCATCGAGTCATCAGAACCAACATGCCGAGCATGTTGATGACAGCATACACAGCGAAAAACAGGCGGTCTACGACGCATGAGATCATGTGCCATTCGCGAAGGTGCTGCATCTTGGCGTCATCCGTGTCACGCCCTTCCTGGGCGCGCGCCAGGACTTCACGGATGTGGCCCACTTCCGTCATCAGCTCGGCAGCGTCCTCGTTTCCGGTAATGTCATTCAGAAAATCTTCCAGCTCGCTGTCGTGCAACTCCGTCTTGGAGTCCGCAGTGTTGCGTTCGACGTCCAGCAGGTGGACTTTCGCGCACAGCGTTTCCGGGTCAGAGCAACTGCGATACGTGCTGACGTAGGTCGACCATGTTTTCTTGGGCGTCGTGACGTCACAAGTGGGTTCCAGAAATGAGTCGCGCACACAGATGAATCGGGCTAGGCCATCGATGACACACTGTTCAAAAAAAGAAATTTTTTCAGTTTTTAACGCTAAAGGATCCGATGAGAATGTTTGATTAAAAACAGTTAAAATTGGAAAACATAGTTTTACTTCCTAATTATCTGCTGAGTAAAAGACGTCATATCTATATTACCCCCTTACATTGTCCGTTCTGTTAGGTCAAATAGTTAAATAGTCAGTCATGACATTCTACATTATAGTCAGTGCACTTTGCGCAGAGAGCCCTATTTGAATGATTCCGGCTCGTATAATGTAAATACCATGTCACATGGAATTTGGTCAACAATTAACAAAAGCTTGTCATATTTGTTCCATGTGAGATCCGGCGTATGACATATATATTAAAAAGATCATAACGGCGAAATCACATAAAAAAAGGAACAGACTAGCGCAGCAAAGTGTGCGCCCACAAAAGGATACAAAAGCGCGCAACCACAAAATGATACATTTCTCCGCAGAAAGAGGTTCTCGATATAAATGAGTGAGGTTCGCCATTCCGAAAAAATAAAGCAAATCAAAGAGGATGTTAAGCAATTATTAAATACATGTAGTGTTGTGAGGGACTTGTTTCGCTCCACAAGTTGCACCGCCGGTCCTGAGCTCTTCGACATAATTGGTTTTTGGTGTTACGTCATCTCTGAATTAAACGCGTCTTTTATTAAGCTGATTCTTCCACAGCCACATTATTGTGCCACGGTTGTCGTACAGACTAGTGGAACTTTTTAGGCTTACGATCGTAACAGCTCTATGGTTGTCATAGAGGGAGATGAGAAAAGGGAGTCAACTGCGATGTGCATGGTGTGTGTTTTTCCTGCCAGCTAGATGAAAAGAAAGTATTAGATGGACAGAAAAGGAAAAAAATATTGAAAAATAAGAATAATCAGTTAAGGGAGGATGTTTCGTTAGCATTTTTTAAAAGTCAGAACTGCGTAGATTTACACCTGCCAAACATTGTGCCGCATCTATAGAATGAGAGAAGAAAGAAAGCTAAAGATGACCATTAGGAAGAGTGAACAAACAAGCTGAGAATTATATGTTTGTTTGATTGTTCGTCCCTCGTTCTCAACCTCCCCAACATTGCAAAATCCATTGTATACACACACGCGCACGCACACACACACATACAGAGAGATAGAGAGAAGGAGAGAGAGGGAGGGAGAGAGAAACAAAGAGAGACAGAGGGAGAGCGCCATACAGAGAGAGGTGGGGAAGAAAAAAGAGCACATGGACAAAGAAGCGCAGTTGACACAGCGGGGTAGTGAGGCAAATCGGAAGACCCTTCGTGCCTGTGAAATTTAAACGTATGACACGAAGCCCTCCCTCGTTTTTTCTTCTGCGTTGCTTCTCTACTCTTGTGAAGTTTTCCCGTCTCTTCTTGCATTTCCAGTCTTCTTCACCGTGTCTGTATACAGCTGTGTCCGTGTCATCAGAAATGAAGCGACACGCAGGTACACACATTGAGACAGACACAGCCGCAGATAATCCCATGCGGCAAAAGACGTTCACCTCAGACAAGAGCCTTAACACTGAGTAACAACACATAAAGACGGTCATACCGATCTGAGCCAGCGGGGAGCCCTGTTGGTGCGGACTCCTCTGAAGAACATGTTGGCTGAGATGCAGGCGAGGACGGTGGAGAAGGTAATCATCATCATACTCAGACAAAAGAAACCACCTGCAGGAGAACAGGACAGACGCTTCTTATTTTCTGCTTTCTGAACATTTTTCTTTACGGATGTGAGTAATACCAGCAGTCTGTCCACAGAGCGAGTTAGAAATTAGTCTACATTCTGTCTATAATAGTTTAGGTCTGAACTGCAATAGATTTTAGGTTTTGAGTTAACGAACAATACCCGCCACACTTGATGAGAGTTAATTAAAATTAAATGAGGTCTAAGCGAGTGTTGGGGATATTGTTCGTTATGTGAAAACGAGCGTAGATCTTGCGTAAGTTTTTTTTAGGGTAAACATGCGTTTTCGCTCAGTGATTGTTGTGGAAGAAAAAGTCTTGGCTTTAGGTTCATGTTTACTTATTGACGGACGTACAAACTGTTTCCGCCAAAGCTGTGTGTTCGTGTTAGTTATTGCTGCTCGCATCTTTAATGGCGCTGTTTCCGACGGTAGGTCTTAATGCCCAGAGAATGAGCTATGTATGTTCATCGTGATGTATGTTCATGATGATGAGCTATTTTTGTTCATGATGATGAGCTATGTATGTTCATCATGATGAACTATGTATGTTCATGATGATGAACTATGTATGTTCATGATGATGGACTATGTATGTTCATGATGATGAGCTATGTATGTTCATGATGATGGACTATGTATGTTCATGATGATGAGCTATGTATGTTCATTAATAAAGAACAAATGAGGACAGAGCGCTTAAATTATCGAAAGATAACTCCAACAAAGATACTGGCAGCGCTCACACATAGCCGTATGCAGACGCCTGTGCCCAAAGGTAGCTTACCGTACCCAAACACGTAGCAAAGAGAGGGCCGAAAGAAAGGAACTTGGCAGATCTGCTACGTGTTTGGGTACGGTAAGCTCCCTTTGGGCACAGGCGTCTGCATACGGCTATGTGTGAGCGCTGCCAGTATCTTTGTTGGAGTTATCTATGTATGTTCATGATGATGAGCTATGTATGTTCATGACGATGGGTTGTGTATGTTCATGATGAGTGCCGTGAACACGGCTTCTCTTGTAACCCTGCGTCCTCAGTTATATTCACGATGTCAGCTGGACTGATAACAATTATTGCCAGGAAATAACCACAGATCCTGGATGCGGCGAATACAAACAAACAGATCGCGATGTGCTGAGGCGAACCTGCTCAGACCGGTACGATGTTTATGGAGGCAACAGGCTACCAACCCTGCCGTGCCTATTTCGGGCCAGACAAGTTAATCGAGAAAATTCTTTACGTGAGAAACAGGCAGTGACCTTGCAAAGCGAAACCGATCTGGCAGGCTCGGATATCTGACCCCGACATTAAGGGCTTCTGTAAACTTCCACGCCAGTTTGCTGGCTGGTTGCATCTCGCTGATCAACGGCTTGATTAAAGGCTATTGGTACGATGATAAATGGCCACGTCTTCGTCGAGGCAGCTAGCTGTAGAGGAAGACTGAAGCACAAGAGACAGTCAAGAAAGTGGGGAGGGGTTAGAGAGGAGAGGAAAGGAGAGAGAGAGAGAGAAAGAGAGAGAGAGAAACTGTAAAACTTGGAGAGATGGCACATAACTCTAACTTAACTCTGTTCTTTGCTTGTTTGGGGGATCGGTTTGCTGATTTTATTCCGAAAGTGACACTAGGTGTGACGAGCAGCGTTAAGACTTGACTGACATCAAGCAGCCCGGAAAAATGAATTGGAAACATTGTTCGTCAAGATAGGATGTCTGTCTTTAATATGTCAGGCACTTATTTTAGTGGCTTACCTATCAACGGTATGGATGAAGCTGCCCTTGGGGTGTAGTCGGCCAGGAGCATAAGCAGGAGGAAAAAAGCCAGGAAAATGTTTATGCCTGTGAACAAAATATGGCAGCTATTATGGCAGCTAAATATGGAATTACATATTATTTTTAGTCACGCGATGTCAGCTGATTAGTTGTAGGTAGTTTTTGTTTTTTGATTCACACAAAACGATGCTTCTAACCCCCTTATTTAAAGGCTTTTGTAATTCTGTTCTAACTGTTTGTTGAACATCGAGAATAAACCACAATATTATTTTAACTGGTTGATGTGAAGTTCCTTATAGATAACAGAAATAAATTCCTCTTGAACTATCACGACATTTTACTTTACTATTTGCAAAGTCTGATCGATTTTGATGTGCATGTTGCTGTGGGTGTGCGACAACAGTATCCTTTAAAGGCAAACATATGCAGTAGATATGAAAAGTTGGCACTACAGATGTCGGAAATGGTTCCTCTTGCACTGTACACTTGTCAGTGTATTTTACTTTTCTGTTTGCAAAGTCCGATCGAGTTTGAAGTGGCTTTTGCTGTGAGAACACTGCACGCAAATGTAAATGCGCGTGTACTCGTCCAAACGCCGAGTTTCTTGGAGATCTAAGCGCGTTTCCTGTTTGCGTGAATTAAAAAACACACGTCCGCGAGGTGCGGGAGGCAGGCCTACCCAGCTGCAGCTTGGCAGGCGATTCTGGCGGGACGTAGAAGATGACCATGGTCAAAAGACTCAGCAGGGCGCACGGCAGGATCAGGATGAAGGTGTAGAAAGCCACTTTGCGGCGGATGCGAAGGGTAAAGGTTATATCCG
Organism: Lanistes nyassanus; assembly: GCA_004794575.1. Taxonomy (NCBI): domain Eukaryota; kingdom Metazoa; phylum Mollusca; class Gastropoda; order Architaenioglossa; family Ampullariidae; genus Lanistes; species Lanistes nyassanus. The sequence continues at coordinate 255,342 of SMGT01016053.1, forward strand.
GGAAAGGCTCGGGGCAGCAGATGTAATATTTGACGTTCTTCTTGCCGAGGTTGGCCGTGATGTCCCACTCGTTGTTAGGCGTGTAGTCGCTCAGGTCCATAGCTTCCGTGCCATTGACAAAATCTAGGTCAAGCTGACACAAACGAGGCGCAATAGGGGGCCCGTGGAAACAGGTTAATTACTAGCTAAATAGCTACGTTTTAAATGAAGTGTTAACTTTAGTAATAATTGTACAATAATTGTACAAGTGAATGCACATCCTTTAGTATGGGAAAAAACGATTATGTCAGAAAACGAGTGTAAATCACAAAGCAATTAGAGATAAAGGAGCTTTAAAAATACTATTCACACTTTCATTCCGCCAATCAAAGTAACCAGTAATCAAAGTCACCAGTACTAGAAATCATCTGAGCATATTTTATATTTGAACTATTTATGCACACAATCATTCCAGTAATCAAAGTCACCAATATTAGAAAAAATTGAGCAGATTTTCTAGTTTATCTATTTACAGAAAAGTTATTCTATTAATCAAAGTTACCAGTATCAGAAAACATTTGAGCATGTTTTATGCTATATATAATAGTCCTTTTCATCTTGAATCTTCTAATTATAATACTGTTGAAGTGCCTTGAACCCGGCAGAAACAAACAACTTGCTAGAAAGTACATCCACTGAACTGAAGTGGCTTTAACGGATTGGGTTTACGGACTGTAAAAACACTGATGTACCTTGTGACCGTTGTAAGTCCAGGACCCGAACTTCAGCTTGCATTCCTGTTCGTCGAAGGGGAAGTACAGGGTGTTGAAAGAGCAGGAACTGTTGAGTATGGCTTGCGGCATCCACAGCAGTTCTCCTGTATGTTGAACCACCACCAGCGCCTCGCGCCTCTCCGTCAGCCGGTCATCAGCGCTGAGGAAAGCAGAGTACGACAGAAGTGATGACGTCATGAGGAGGAATAATTCACTCTGGCTGCATCAACAACGGAACGGAGAGGGAGAGAAAGGGTGGGGCGATGATGATGATGATGATGATGATGATAATAATAATAATAATAAGATGATGATGATGATGATGACGACGACGACGACGATGATGCAACAAACACAACGACTCGGGGCAGAACTTATGACGTTCAGAGCAAATTAAACGCTTAATTAGTGACAGCGTCAAGAAAAGAACGAACAAAGAAACTGATGAAATTAGTTTAGAAGACGTTAAGTGGTTTTAACTAAGGTGAGTGGTGTGAACAGGAATGACGGGTGAATATTTTTAACTTGCGGTTGGGGAGAACCCTGGGTACCAAGACAGCAGACTGTGTTTCCGAGGAAGGCTTCGACTTATGTAAGTGTGTGGAAGGTCCAAAATTAATCGTAAGTCCAACCCCATCCCTAACCCCTCTCCTAACCCAAAATTTAACCCCACCTCTAACCTCACCCCGAACAAAGTTTTAAAAATGCGGGGGCTGGGGAGGGTTACACAATATTTTAAGGTTCCAAAAGTCTAAACTTCAGAACCTGCGCTGCGACGTCTGGACCTCTAACCTGGAGAGATCATTCGACCTCTTAGAAATACCGCCCTCCATCTTAGGAGGTCGGGTTCTCCACAGTTGCAAACAAATTTTTCTTCCTGTTGACAAGGAAACCGAGTGGGTGCGCATAATATATACTGCGAAGCGCTGTGTTATATCTTCACCATTTGATAATGCCGCTAATAAACCATACAGCCTGTCTTTTTATTCTGGTACATGGTTTTAAGCCTCATAATATGTGCCCAAGATTGCTGTTATACATAGTCGCATACTGTTTTTCAGAAAACGAGATAAAAATATGTCGTAAGATAATTATATATATATATATGCCTAGATAATTATACACCATAGATAAATAACTATGTATGAGTGTTCGTCCCTGCATATGCAAGCGTGTGTGAGTAATACTATAGTATATAATTTTGCTTGTACAAAGGATTTGTTTTCCTTTAGTGGTTTTTGGAGGGGGGATAATACTACAGTTAATAATTATGCTTGTGCAAAGGAATTGTTTTCCTTTAGTGGTTTTTGGAGAGGGGATAACTCTTTTACAGAGAATTGGACTCGGTTGTCGAGGTTCGAATCCAGCATTGGATTATGTCGGAGTTAAAACATTGTGCAATCACCATTCGGCCCCCGCACAGACATTGAACTGTCTCATGGTCCCGACCACCTTACTGCAGCATAACAAAACATACAACTATCAGTTTTCTGGCAGCTTCTAGGGCCCATCCTCCATGTCCCCGCTATGATATTGCCTAAGCCGCTGGCACGGCGTTAAACCACAAAGACAACCTACCCATCCTATGGTTGTCGTTACAAGACGTTAATCAAAGCCAAAATTGCGCTGAAGAGGCCACAGTCGAAGACAAACTCCCCGGAACGTAGCATAATGGCGGACAAAATTGTTATTTTGGGGAAATAGAGTGGGTGGCACTTTGCCTGAAGATACGGAGAAGGCTTGCGATATTTTTCCTCCTTGTAATAAAAACAGACTTTCTTTGCGTATTCACTCAAGATCCTGTTCAACAATCGTTAACATGTGGGGGACAGACGAGGGTCTTTCAAAAGGCTTCTCCCTATGGCTGGAAAAACAGACAAGATCCATTTCTCGTCACCACATCGAAGACCTGGGGACTCTTCCCCTAGGGAAATACCAGGCTTGATCTGACCCGCTCTGAGCGCCGTGCATGTAGTTACGATAGGATACAGTCCGGGACATGATACGGCACGAGAGGATACTGCGCAGGGTAAGGTTTCACCGGCCGGCTGGCGGCTAACAGGGGAGTGGAGAGGCCACCGTTCAGCAGCCAACGGACGTGCAAATCATGGTGATACAAACTAGATTAGCCGTGAAAGGCAAACTAACGAAGCTACCAAATTCTAACCGATTTGTTGGCACGTCTACCACTTCCCCCCAACTGCAGAGAGACACGGGCGACCTAATGCCATCAAGAACGCGACGGCTAATCGGTGGCGACAACAGCTTTGCTTTGTGTCAAGCCTCAAGCCCCACGCTGAAGCGCTATACGAGACTGTTCGTGTAAACGACTTGATTTCCCTTTTCTCTATCTGATTTCCTGGCAAAAACACGGCTACATTGACAAAAGTGTATCAAAGGTGGAGTAATCGTGTTTTGTTGTGAGTAAAAGCGCATTCATAGGAAAAAAACTTCAGTACTTTTTTTCTGGACAGATATATGCATGTGTGTTCTACGCACAAAATATAAGAGTCTATAGTTGAAAATGCCAAGCAAAGGGGTTGTACGTAATATCCATATGCTTATTGCTGGAACGATAAGGAAAACACATTAAACCTTAATTTTGTCATTTAGCAGCTGGGCTTCCATCGTTTTTTCTGGACTTTTCATTGACGGGGGGAAAAACAGGTCGTTTTCGTGACTAACTCTGCGCTATGCTAGGGTTTAAAAAATACTTTGAAAAAAAAGTTCCCAGCCAAAGCTTTTCTTACAAATGTGGCGAACAGTCGATTAATCTACACACTCGTCTATTATTTTGTACTACATTAGACTAAGAAAGCTATTTATCAGTCTTTATATGCTTTACTAACACGATTAAATGCGCAAATGTTCTACATCGTTTGTCACCAGATAGGTCCTATTGTTACCGCGTGTGGCAAAGGTACGCCGATTTAAATAATGTATGTGACTATTGCAGTGGCTTAAAGGACACAGAGGAAACCTATTTATCTTCTCATGATGTACAAATGTACAAAAGTTCTAGCTTCTTGTTTCGGTTGAAAACAACCTGAAAATATTTCCCAAAGTTTTGAGTGGTTTGCTTGAAATTAAACTCCAACAAAAATGCTCATGAAGTTGATCGAGTTCGCCGTCTTGAAGACGAGTGGCTAACGGGAGATAACTGTACATCTACCCCGACGAGTCTTGTAAGGACTGATGAAAATCAAAGTCAAGAAACATAACTGTTGCCACGAGCATTCTGCGGAAATAAATAAATGAAAATGCCCAGTTCTCAATTTAGTTTATGGCTATCAAGGCGCCCAGATCTGAAAATGATGGCGTAAGGATGCAGACAAGAGACTGTGTCGGGGTTCCCCCCCCCCCCCCCCCAGTTACAATCGGAAATCTATAACTGCAGGCAACGCCTCCTAGAGCCGCGCAGAGAGAAGAGGCTACGAGGGTTAAAGAGCAAGAGGGTGGCGGATTCAATTATCTTCATTTTGCGCGATACACTGGGCTGCCATCAGCTTTCCAGGCTTAGCTCCCCTGGCGCCTTGGCGGGCATAAGAACTTGGACAGCTCTGCTGAGAAGGCTTGGGTCATCGGTAAAGCTTGTCAAAGTTTTTCTCTCTTCCTCTGAAAACCTGTTTGGGTCGATTTTCTTCATGTCTTCTCCCGCTCTTCATCAGAGTTTCGTGAGATGATCATTTAAAGTTTTAACGCATACAATCTTTTTTCTTTCAAAATCTAGTTATTTCTAGAGAATTGGTACGGATTACGTAATGTAAGAGAATTTTCCATCATCAAAGATCAACGAGGAATGCATATCTGGTTGGCTTTTTTGCACAAAGTCATAAACTCTCTCTCTCAACTAATTGCACATTCATACATTGGATGAACACTTATTCATAGTTTATCTATTGTGTATAATTATCTAGGCACATAATTTTGTATCTTATTGTATGGGATGGTTCCATTGGCGTTTTAATCGCCTGTCCATTCGTAAAAGTTTATGTAAAATACACGGAGCAAACGGGATTTGCCAGGGCTCTTGTAACAGGAACGGCAGATACTTAATGCAGCCAAGCCCTGGATATTTCTTCGAACACCCAGCTGACAATGATCTGTACCCAACCTAGGCCGCGTGTAGGCATAGGTGTGGTGCACTGGGCCAACAGAGTGTGGTAGCAGGATTATGTCTATATTCAGCAACAGTTAGGACAAACCCTGCCTATTTAGGATCCTCTCAGCATGACCCTACACAGGCACACACAATTGTCCATATATGCGTTTGCTAATTTTATGTAAGTTTGAAGCAACAAAGGCTACTTGATCTGTAGATAAGACACGAAGTTCCCGAGTCCTGTCTGTACGCATTCATAGCATGACCAAATTACATTGACATTTGTCAAATGTACATGTTATTGAGAAACGCCAAACAAAAATAGAACCGAAATAAACAAAACACTTCAATAATTAGCCCGCAATGACTAGACCTACAAGTTGTAGAGCTGGATGTCTGGTAGCCATATCTTTTCCGGCGGTACACGGACGCTTGTGATGTTATCATGGCGAACTGGGTCCCATGTCAACAGGCTGTCCGTCCAGATCTGAAATATTCGAGGGATCACAGAGTAAGCAATGCAGTCGTCCTCCCTTGATAGAAACCCCAAAAGCAGAGTTAACTAGAATAGAGACATGCTAGAATAATAACAGGTGAGATAGTACGGAGTAAGTAAGAGAAACTGTTTAGAGAGAGAACTATAGCAAATGAAAGAAAGAAGAAGAATGGAGACAATCCAGAGAGAGATAGAGAGAGAAGAAAAGGTGGCGAAAACGGCTGGGGGAAACAGCGAGAGCAGACAGAAAGAAAGGATGGGTGAAGGAAAGAAGAAGATTGGGTGGGGAGGGAAGAGAGATTGTTTAAAGAGAAAGAAAAGACAGAATGTATAAAATGGAGCGAGAATGGGAAAGTAGAAGGGAAGGCGAGAGAGAAAAGGAAAAAGGGGGGAGAGAGAGAGAGAAAAGAGGGAGGAAAGAGGGAGAGAAGAGCGAGAAAAGGAGCCAGAAGCGAGGATGGGGTGGAGGCGGCAGACAGATGGAAAAAGACGTCTCTACTAGGTTTAATATATCTGTGCCGGTGCAGACATAACTATTTATCCTAACGAATGCAGACATAAATACTTATCCTAAGGAATTTGTGATGGCTAAGACGCTGCTTAAGAGTTCCCCCCCTGCCTCTCAAAGTTTGTACATTCGATACGACCGAAGGCCTGTAGGTGAAGGCAGCCACAGACAAAGAGTCAAAAACTGTGGATCGTCTTGTGAAAGATCAATTTTGGATTTCCGAAACCAAATTGGAGGTTTCTGGGAATGCAAATACTTGAAAACAAGTGTTAAGGATGAAATTGCTGAAAAAGAGACCGTTGAAGACTTCCCTTCACCAAAAGGTACAGGATTTCATTATTCGGATAACCGCAAGAACACTGGTTACATATCCTCCTCCAAATAATATAAAAATAAGTAATTTGTAAAAAGTGATATTTGCACATAGAGAGTGCCGAATTTTTATTTTAAAAGGTCTGTTTGTGTACAGCTGAACCTCCTTACACGGATCAATACTTGAAAAAACATTTCAAGAGGCCCAGTTACGCTGGTTTGGTGCCTATACTGTTTCACGTGCTAAAAGATTATTGTATAATTATTTTATGGTGTATAAAGTTACTGCGCTAGAAGCAACGAAATGCGGTATCTCTAGGACTCATGTTTGTTAAGAGCTGGTGTCGATTCTTATCGTTGTAAGTCAGTAGTTCAGTAGAACGTCGTTGGTCAAAAACACATCAATGGTACTTTAGTACCACATCATCCGTAGGAAACGCTACTTACATAATGGTACCATATGTTGGTCTTCAGAATTTGATTTTTCTCATCCACATCCATGATTTGTATGAGTGACAGTGAGAAGTTCACCAGCAGGTAATCGGAGCTGTAGCCAACAGGACGGCCGTGTGTTCCATGTTTTTCGTACGACCTCAGCATTTCCTTAATCAGCAGCTTCTCTTTCCAGGCTGCAGTCTCCGCGCCGAGCGCTGTTGAGAGAAACAAGATTTCATCGCCCACAAAACACCCACATAAAGAGGAAGCATGCAGCATTGTGTCACAGTTTCGGGATTCAAACTTGAGAAACTCTCTTGGAATCATCTGATCTAAATCATCGAAATTATGTCTCCACGATTTGTCTGCATGTACTCTTATCTCGTACTGTTAGTAGTCAAGATTGTACATTTCTTTCTACGAATTTCTATTTTAAGGACGCTAGATGTGGGGATTTAAAAAAAGCATATTGTGTTCTCAAAGTGCAAAGGCCAGTTTGTAAATATAGTGTGTAGCATTACGTACTGTCACGGCCACACGAACGCGACATGTAACGTTGTCACGTCTTAATCCCACGGCACGACACCGAGACTTGCACCACTGTTTTCTTCAACACTCCACGGAGTCATGTTTTCTGGTCCATCAAAGTTTTATTTATCGTTGAGTGTGAACCAAAGTGGCGGGCTGGTTTACAAGCTCAGTAAATCTCCATGTCCCTCAGACTCTCAAACTTCATCCGTCTGAGTCCTTTTCTCCCTCTGGCCGTCCCAGGCCTACCAGGCGGAAAAACCAACAGGAAACCTCCCTCCTCCCTTTCTATCTATCTCTTTCCTCTCCCCACTAGAGTTTGTATAACAGTCTTAAATGTCTGCTGCTGACCTTTTCCAATCTGCACGTGTGGCTGTGGTGGGCAACTGCATGCTTGGTGACCCTAGTGGACGATGCATAGTTTGGAGTTATGGGTCTTTTGTATATACTTATTGAATGCTGTGCGACTTAAAATGGTGTGTATGGCCTCTCAGTTATGTCTGGCCTGCTAAGTGTTAAGTTCAGGGTCAGATCTGCTTTGGATGGAGTGTCCTCTTCTAAACTGTACTGTATGCCCCTCACTAACCTACCTGCCACCTAATGCCTGGCACGAATATTGTTACATCGGTTAGTAAATGCAGAAAGTTTGCGTTATACAGTTGTGATTCTTTTCTCGCTATTTGCATATTATTGTGGAGCATTTTTAATGGGTCCCACCATTTCCCTTGACAACATGGCACATACTGAAGTTCAACTGGTTCACACTAAATTGTGTACGTGCATGTATGCATGGTCGTGACGAGGTGGAGTCACGCGGATAACGAGCGAAAGGCAAGAAAGAAAGAGAGATGGACGCGGATAGAACTCCCATTTGCAAAGGAACCCGTTCGGCATATGCCGATGACACATCGAGAATACTTTAAGCAGTAACATGTTACCGGTGGGTTTAACATGTCAGCGACATTCCACTTCGGCCAAGCTGAGGATTTCTGGGGCAATTTTCCCGCTGACCTCTGCGCGTCCTATGCCGCAGAGCTTCCAATACGTCTTTCACAGCTGTTCCATTGTGCACCTCACGAAAACTGTTGACTGCGCTTTTCCATCGGAAAAATCGGTCTACATCATTGAAGATTTATCTACTTTTTCGGCAAAGTTAGATTTCCCTCGAAATTTTCGTCTCGCTAGTCGTTTTGTTCTCGAAGCATCTTTCAAGATGAAAGAGCGCGGTCAGCATTTGAAACTTTAACGGCTGGTGCCGCTGGGAGCGCGTGCTAATGGGCGGCCCGACTTCCACGCTGACGCACCCCCCGGCTATTCAAGACGGAGGACAACCATGTCCTGGGTGACGCCAAGTCAACTCCGCGGCAATCACCTCTGTTGACACGGCGGAAGGACTGGAGTCGCTGCTTCCTCTTTCGATCGCAGGCGGAAATGAAATCAGATTGCCCGCGCTTCTGGCGGCATTCATTTTGGGTTTCTTTCACTCGCAAGACGGGGAGGAGGTGCGCGGACAAAAGAAGATTGGTCTAACTCCTCCAGCCACGCACTCGAATAAAGTTTCGCTCGGTTTGGTTACTCCCTGTTTTGCTTGCTTGGCCGAGATGCTGTGGTTTTTTTTAAGTGGTGCTCTGGAGAGAGAGAGAGAGAGAGGTGGGGTGCTGCGTGAAGTGATAACGTTGTCAAAAAGGTTAAGGAAAACGAGAAAGCAATACCTTTGATATAATCCTCTAAACCCCTGTTTACGTGGCTTGATCATGCAGAACGAAAATAGAGGCACAGAAGTATTTAAGTGTATAAAAAACAATATGGTTCAAAATTTTCAAAACTGAATCACATTTTTCCATGCTCATGCTCTGGCAGACTCGATGACGGGAAGGAAAACGTTGTTGACAGATGTCGACGAAACCCTTAATATAACTTTTGGTGGCGGGATGTTGTGCTTCAGTGCTTTTTCGGCGGGGTGGGGTGGTATTTGTCGAATATAGACAAAAACACTGAACAGTCAACCAGAACAGCTCCCAAAAGAGCCCGCCCCCCCCCCGACCCCTCCCAGCAGTCTCATAAATTGCTAAACGCACACCATTCTCTCGGTTCGGGACGAAAATTCGCCACGGCCTGACAAATAAAAGCGGAACTTTGAGTGCAGCGTGAAAGTTTCTTCGGGAAGAAACTTGATTCCAGTTCCTTCTGGACAAGAGTCATGAAGGGCAGGACAGACAGGAGCTGCGCACAAGAGCAGACGGTAAAAAAGGGAACCCTAACTCTGGGTTCAGCTCATTCGATTGGCACATCCTTTTGCCGTCTTAGCGCCGTTGATTTCCCGAAATACAACCTGTTTTCGCAGCGGGGACCCTGGTGCTAAAGAGGAGTGACGCGTAGACAGTCGCATCCTGTTTCAATCAGAATCGAAGCTTTTAAATTCTTCAGGGCTGTTTGGTCTCCAGTTGAGATCCGTCCTGATTGGATTCAAGCGCGTTTCTCGGACGCTTGCCCTTTATGTCGGCAAGATGGCAAACAGTAACTGAAATCTCACTGACAGAAATATAATAATTGAGTTCGCGACAACTTCCAGTAAGGGAGCACTTGCTTCTTTTACCGACACTAAAGAACTGTCTGCTTTGAAATGTCCTGAAACTGTCAAGATTAAAAACAAACCTACAGGAGTTTAGAACTTTCCCTAAAAGCTTTGTGATTTTTCAGTTTATTTTCTTTAAAGGTCATTCTAATCGCCTACACTTGTGTTGTCGTGACTGCAGCCTTCTCCATTCCAGATTCTGAAGAAGAGAGGGTTAAGGACTTCTTTCATACGCTCTCTTATCACCTCAGCGTCACTTGGAGATAAGGGTTGCTAACAATTTGATTAACATAATCAGCTAGGTTTCAGTTATAAAAACACGGCTAATACAGTACACGGATTTGAATACGTATTATATAACTAAACTATTAAATTAAATTACAACAAATGGGCTGTTGATTCTTCCAGAAAAGAAACTGAAATTGTCATTAGTTATTTTGCTTAACACATAATACCCTACAGGGAAATTATTTGTGCAGTAATTGAGAAACATCACAAGGAGCGAAACCTCTTTTCCTACTCGACAGCGTCCTTCAGAAAGGTCGGGCTGCTGGTGAAGTCTGTATCGCTGATGCCGCGTTGACGGCAAGGCAGACGACCTGATCAAAGAATCTACACGACGCGTTTTGGGGTCAAAGATGGGTTCAAGAGCCGGTCGCCGGCTTCGTCACTTTTGACCTTGTTGGTCTGATTTATGTTGGAGGGCAGACGAGCCAACCAAGCGGAGGAAAGGGTGGTAGACGTGCGCAATTATGCTGCTTGCACCCTCGGCCAGTCAGTCATTCTAACGCCAGGCTCATGACCTGAAGTTGCTGTTACCATCACAGCGTTTAAGTAAACCATTTACAGCCACAGTCTCTTCAAAGAAAAGTTGCAGACTAAGGTGTACAGGACGCTGCAGTTGCCTGGCTGTACAACCCTTTCGCTTATCTTGGTCACTGCCCGCAAATAGTCCAGTCAACACTGTGACAGATTGTTTCCCCTATAATAAAAGTTTTGGAAGAAAGAAAAAGACAGAGAACATATTTTCAGCATCCAAAGATAAAGAATACAAACAATGAACGCATCTTCAGGCCTTCGGGGGAAATGAGTACGTTAAAGCAGTTCGTAATCCGAAAGCCCCCCGTTAGTCTTGCGTTTGCTAACTCTGTTTGACGATGTTAGGATGTGAGCAACGATCGCGTTAGAGGCTCAGCGACCTGCACGTGATCTCATGCTTCGATCGGAACCCTCACGGCGACCTGTCAGGCTGAACGCCAATATCCGAAACGAGGCTGACGCACTAAATCCAGATTGCTTCACAGAAATTCGATGCAAATGAAATGTTTTGCAAAGCACATGCACCAGAAGAAAAAAAAACCTGAAACATTTACCCCGAGTGGAGGAAATGCGTTCTGCTTATGTCAGACGCCACTGATTACTTCGTCCCAATGGTTATTTTCGCCACGTGCTGCTACTGAACGTCCAGACGAAACTGCAATACTGGCGTTGATGTGCGTAGTTAATTAAGGTTAACTGACATGACCCTATTGTTGTCTTCCAACCAACAGACATCGGCAAGCTGACAAGGAAATAAACCTTTGTCTGATTCCTGATTGCAAATGTGACAAGGGTTAGATGTCAGGCGAAGTAGATGGTTGTGGTTATATCACGGAAAGAGGGATGGTGAAGAGTAAAGAATACAGGAAGAAAGGAGAGGAGATTGGGGGGGGGGAGCTATGGAACGATATTATTCGATCGAGCGAGCTGCGCGCATATCCACACTTTCGCCTCCTTACAAGGGCAAAGGATCTTCGTTAGAACATTTCATGTATGAACATAGTCATGTGTGTGCGCGGTCTCTCTCAAAAGCACACTTGCACGAACGCATGCACACACAAACAAACACGCTCACGTGCTTCCTTCATTTTACTATAAAGACCTAAATCATGTAAAAACAGGGGAAAAGCTACGGTAAAAATGGCAGATAAAGCAGGACTCCGAGAAGAAAAATCGAATTATTCAATGAATAGATCCTTGGGGGTTGAAGAAGACAAAAGAATTGTCGGATGTCCTCTGAGGCACCGAAAATGAATACTTTTACTGGCTCAGGAGGGATGACGGAATGGAATGGTCTGCACTTGAGGACATAATTCTGCCTGGCCAGTGGAACGCTAAGCCAGTGTGCCCCAGATGACAGCTTTCTCATAATTTCTAAAGTGCAGAAAACTAAATAAGTTTTTCTATAGTAGGTTATTATTTATGAGAATGTCGTCATTTTCAAATGTCATCAAAGATGTTTACTGTCTATGAGCAGTTCATTTTCCATAACGTGCGCGTTGGGGATAACTTCTGCCCCACCTGGGCAAAGACAAGAAAAGTGGTGGGAGAACTAATTTATATTGAATGAATGTAGACAAAAGCGCCGTTTATCCTACCAGAGGAGGATTTGAAAAAAATATGCATCCCAGATAGTAAGAAATAGGGTAGGTTGGCATGCACACAGATACATTGTGTAGCTGTTGTGTTACCTCCCGACCTGTCCCAGCCTGGATATCCTTTGCGTCCAGTAATCTCCCTTAGCTACATTTTGTGATCGCCAAAGCCCGTACACACCAAAGTATCATCCAAACTCTAGTTCAGACCATTTCAAAGCTCACAACAGGCAGAGGTTTGACGGAATGAAGCCTTAGGTGCAGACAGTTATAGTTTCCAAATTGCATTTTTTGAGGTGGGTCATTTCGGCCACGACACTCTCATTTTCTAAAGTGAATTACTGGAAAGAACTGAGGTTGGCATGTGAACATTATTTTTTTGTTGTTGTTTCAGAAAATATTTAAAGTAGATCGAGTAAAGAAGTTTGATCTCCAGGCCTTTGTGCATTTAATAGCGATTGAAGTTCTGGAGGTCAGATCAGGTTCAGAGAGAAAAATAATATTGATTGGCTTTCCTAGCCTGGGAGACTGATCAAGGTGGTTGTTAAAGGCAAAATAAAAAAAATCAAAGCCACACCAACATACATGTGTGTGTGTGTGTGTGTGTGTGTGTGTGTGTGTGTGTGTGTGTGTGTGTGTGTTAAATTTTAGATGACTTTTGGGATTAAAATAGATGTGGAAACTCCTGACACAATAAATATAATGCATCCCTACATCACTACATGTGAAAATACACGGGGAATAAGGAAGCATCTTGAAGACGTTTTGCTCTAAACGGTTATATAGTATAATCAACTTGTTGGCTCATGTGTATACCCTACATTCCGATCAAATCGTTACAACCTACAGCCGCAGAATCGTTCACTGCAATCTTCCTCGTGATTTATGATTAAATGCGTTGCTCTGGCACACCCGACAAAAATCGTTGAGCACAGCGGCTTACAATCCAAATATGTTTTCGCGTTCTGAGCAAAACGCAAGAGGCGAGAAAATGCTTACAGACAAAATATTTGTTCAGCCGTCGCAGCCACAGGAGACATTGGTTGAACAGACATTTCATTAAAAAATGGCTGCAGACCCTCCTCGCCAATAGGGTGTAAGCAGAACACACACAGCCTTGTAGTTCGCGAACGGAAAGGGGAAATTTATAGTCATAAATTTTGGAGATTGGAATCTTATAGTTTATAAAACAGTTCATATAAAAGAAATAAACATTTATTTACAGTGTTTACACTAAAACTGACCTTAAAATAGTTTAGTATCTTATTCTGACTATCCAAATAATTCTAGATACGAATACCATAACTAAACATGGTATAGTTTTGGAGTATGTGCGTGTGTGTGTGTACGTGCGTGCGTGCGTACGTGTGTGTGCGTGTGTGTGTGTGTGTATTTGTGTGTGTGTGTGTGTGTGTGCATGATAGCTCGCACACATGCGCGTGTGTGTGTGTGTTGAGGGTATTGAGGGGGGTGGAATATGTTAAAGTATAAGACAAAGTTGAATTGGAAAACAACAACCCCCCCCCCAAAAAAAAAACCAAGCGAAGTTTGAATGCAGTTGTCCTTTAAACAAACAAGCAAACAAACAAACTACTGTGTTTTAGTGTCTTACCTGATCCAAGCGAAAAGTATTCCGTAATCCCAAAAAGAGTTAGAAGGAAGGCGAGGAAAGCCATGGCGGTCGATACTGTAGCGAGTCATTCAAGTTTTTTTCTGCAATGCGAAACAAACGGAAACACAGGGTCGATGTAGGTCATTTGAATTTACATTTGTCGGGCAATTACAGATGCATAACTCCAACACTGTTTTTGCCATTCCTAATTTCTTACAGAAGACTGAATGAAAAAGATGGTTTCTATTTATAGTTTGGTATTAAGGTCGACGAAGTGTGAAAGCATCTTCTACCAGATGGAAATGTTCAGCTAAAAGTCATCTGGAATTTGTTAACAGCAGGGAACTCTTTTCACAAGAACAAACTCAAACAGCATTCGAAGATTCGTCTCTATATTCGATATGTTGAGTGAGCGTTACTAAACTGAACCATTAACTGTAGTTTTGATTATAACACACAACATGGTTATTTTTCATTTTAAATAAAATTATATTGTGTCTGCTAAACTCTGGTTTGGTGTCGGGTTCAGGATATGGTCTCGCACAAATTACCGAAAGTATACGCCACTTGAGAAACGCCGGCTTTGTTTGCTTGGATACTACTGGCAGCATTTAACACGCGGTAGATATTAAAAATACCGAAACGCAGAGTATTGAGTGAAAAAAACTCATGTTACATTTATTTAACCCACCCCAAATTTCCTAAGCTTTCCTTTTCTGGCAAAAACGTTCTGCAGCTAATAGTCGTCCATTTAGACAGTGGTGGTTATGACATGTTAATCCTGTGGTCACATCCATCCATCCATCCATCCATCCATCCATCCATCCATCCATCCATCCATCCATCCATCCATCCATCCATCCATCCATCCATCCATCCATCCATCCATCCGTCCGTCTGCCCGTCCGTCAATGTGAAATAAATAATACCGCCAGGCTGATATCGATCTACAAACAATTTCAGATTCCCTAGAGTAGTCCAATAGACTGAATGATGAAGACAAAGAGACACACACTTTTCATCTAATCTCTCGACCAGACAAAATGAGACATAATTTCATACTATAGCTCCTAGAGTGTGCAAGCAGTGACTTCCGATTTATCTGCTTAGTACGTTAGTCTTCACTGTTGAACTCGTCAGTAATCGAGCGGTCGGCCATGAGACAGCTAAGCCCCCATATACACTTTACAAGATCGCAGCAAAACGCTGGGGATTTCCCCAACTCCCGCCGCACAGCTACCAACAGCTAGAACACGGAAAACCTTTTAAAGCTTTTGACTAACAAGTGGTGACCAATGACAATTCGGAGCCACAGTCATCCTCTGAATACTTAATTCTGGTGCCTTGCCAATGAAGTTCTAATGTTTTGGCAAAATGATTTGATCATAACCAAGAAAGCCGATAAAAAAACAAATAATTTGACTTAGACTGTCGTAACTGAAACAATGTGTAGTATTACGCTTTAAATCTCTGTACATAATTGTACGTTCTTCTTATAACGGAGCCTGAGAAGAGTTACCTAAAGTTACAAATATTCCAAGTCCACGAAAATTCTTAGAACTTCTGATCCTGTTGAAAACAGCTGGATAGCAGTACCTTGACTCACCAGCTGTGGCAACCAGTGACAGCAAGGCACAAGGGATAAAATGGAGGGTCTGAGAAAGTTTAGTGTCTAGGTACAATTGAACCGACTTGAATACACAGTGATATTGCTGTTACTTTTACTACCGTTCTCCATATGTCTCCTTGTCTAGGCTGTAAAATGGTGTCTGTCTGTCCGTCCGTCCCTCCATCCGTCCCTCCGTCCGTCCGTCTCTCCGTCCGTCCCTCCGTCTGTCTGTCTGTCCAGCTACGTATAGCTCTAACCAGCCATCTATCCACCCACGTGCCAATCCATCCATCCATCCATTTATCCATCCAAACCATTTGTCCCTCCGTCCACTTGCCTGTTTGCCTGGATCTATCCACGCATCGATCCGTGTGTACGTCCATCTATTCACATAGCCTATCAGCCTATCAATCTGTCATCAATCTCTAAACAAATACAGTGGTGACAGCGGGGATATTTATCACCTAGATAGGTGGAATATATGACACAATAATAATTTTTGAATACGCTCATTCTCATTCGTCCGTCCTGATATGCACCTAGTTTGCTGCGGGACGTTAAGCAACCAATAACAAACCAATCATTCTCACTCGTCACAAATCAACCATCTTAACAGTGTCTCAGTAACACACCTTCAGCACATCACAGAAACTAAAAGCACTTTTAAGCAACCAAGAGAAAACAATTTACTTCAGAACAAAATTACAGCAGTACCGCGACCAATAATAAAGGCAATAGGCCTATTACAAAGTCAGCGTCATCTTCATGTCATCTACAGAAGTTACCACTTCTCAAAAAACAGATTAAAGACAGTGTCGCCAACAGAAATATTGTTAAGAATTTCATATTAACTATCAGACTGCACAAATATCACGTAACTTAATGATTCATGTCAGGGCGAAAAAGAGGGGATGCATGGCTTGTATGCAACGCTGCTGGTTGGTAGTCTGAGACATGCTTTCTAACGCCACTTACTAGAAACCGGTGTCCGATCTTGTTTCCTCGGCTAGACTCGCGTGAAATCAAAGTGTCCCGCTTCTCTATCAGCGGAGTCCCCTGGCAGCCCGTATCGAACCTTCTACGGGAACACTTGCTCCAACCGCTTCGTCGTTTGACCAGCCTGAGTTAGAGGCGGACGTGTTCGGCGTCTAATCGCGTTAAAGGGAGCGCACCCTCACAAGTTCCCCGCGTCTGGCAAAACTGCACCCCAAAAAAACTCCCCGGAACGAGTTACTGCCTCACACAGACGACTCCTGCTACGGAGGTGGGGTTCGCGAGATTGCGCGTGTCCGTCCGTGCTGGCCCGGCCGCGTGCGTGTTGTTCTTTAGCCTGCTGCCTCCTTGTTTTCGATCTCTGTATGTGCGTGCGTGGACATTATGCGCACCTTGTCCCCGTGTGTCTCTACTCGGTGTCTGCGTGTGTCGCCACCTTTGACACACGTGAGTGATTGGGGTGATGACGTTATTAAAAGCCTCGCTGCACCCTTGGTACTCCGGCTTTCCTCCTGACACCCAGGCTTCAACCGATTCTGTTGCCAGCCGCAGGTGCCAGATTTGCGCATGCGCAGTGCATGAGGCATCTCAGCATTCCTATGCTCTTGTCAAGGGTGGCTGAAATCTGAAGTAGTCTTCTGTACGCGTTTGACAACTCGTGTGTTCTTAACAACTTCCCCTTAGCAAGGCTACTTAAAATGGTCAATCTTTGACGCCTTACACGCGCACACACGCACAAACTGCACTTTAGTCACTGGGGCCTATTATGTCGCATTTTTTAAAGATTGAAAACTGATGCCGTGCAAAAGCCATTTATTCATTTTATTTAATATGTGAAACTGATCTGATTTCACAATTTTTTAGAGTGATTACCAAGACATATTTTGTCCAGAAATATCAATGCACAATATTGCTCCGCTTTCAGGCCTACATAATGGTACTACATAATGTGTGATGTTTGTGCGTGCAAGAACGCGTCTGTCTTAATTCTCTGTCTTCTTCTCGGATGGATGGATGGACGGACGGATGGATGGATGGATAAATAGAAAAAATTGGAAGGCAAACGGGTGGAGAGGACGGAACGGAGAAGAAAGGGGTTATGGTTCCAAGCTCAAACAAGGTCGGTAATCCAGAGGGCAGTGTCAAGGTCGGTAATCCAGAGGGCAGTGTCAAGTTCGGTAATCCAGAGGGCAGTGTCAAGGTCGGTAATCCAGAGGGCAGTGTCAAGGTCGGTAATCCAGAGGGCCAGTGTGGCATTTTTCCGCAGCCTAATCACCGCCACCTCTTGCTTGTCAGTACAGACTGCAGTATCGCGGCTTGTAAGGAATTTCTCTCTAAGACCTTTCAACTTATTTTTTGCAAGGCGTTCTGAATAAATAAATTGGGGTTACTGTCAGTCTCCTTTATAAAACTAAATTTAGTGAGAGAGAGAGAGAAAGAGAGAGAGAAAGAGAGAGAGAGAAAGAGAGAGAGAGAGTATGTGTGTGTGTGCATGTTTTCTGTATGCGTGTTTTTGGTAGTGTATATGTGTGCGCGCGCGAGCGCGCATAACTGCGTGCCTGTATTTCGTGTTAGCGGCATAACAGGACCCAAAGTTTTTGCAAAATGTATTCATTCTGATTTTGCTTTCCCCAAATATCCTTGTTATATTTCACTCTTAGTTCTCTTTATCTGTATTTAGTTTTCGTTGGTCATTGGTTCCGTGTGGAATGGCCAAGCAAAGCTTTGGAAGAACTGATATTAAGCGAAAAGAATATTGCTGTTATATTAATATTACGTCTTTGGTACAGCTGCGAAATTGAAAGAAAAGAGAAATAGCACACAGTTCTCTGGAACACTACGTGTGCACATACATAAAATACGTATATCAAAACAAAAGAAACCATACACATAGCATGATTCTAAAAAGCAATTTTTGTGTTCCTAAATGTTTGTGCATGTACAGTTAGTTGTTTGAGTGTATAAACCTATTGTATTGCACATATTGCTTATTTCTTCTTTTATCTTGCCGCATTTTTAAATTTGATGTTGCTTATCGTAACTTCTATCTACTGATTTTTTAAAAAATGCTTTAATAAGCCTTCAGAAAATATATTTTACTGTTAGAAAAAGAGCAGCATAGTCTAAATTTAGGGTGGTCTCGTGCATTACAGCGGCTCGTCTGCTCAGATTTAGTTTTTCGACCACGCACTCAAATTCTCGAAACAGAAGGTCAAGGATCAGCGTGAACAACTAGGAAAGGGACACTTCGATCCAAAGACGACACAAAGCTTCAGACAAGCTGGCTGCCAGCGCGTTGACAGGAAATCCCGAAAACGCCGGGCCGTGGTTGTGACATATTACACCAATATTTCAGCGGCCCGCTAGGTATGTTTGGCCAGTGCAGACGACAAGCGAAAGCTCAAAAGACCAGCAGAAAGTTCTGGTGAAAGAGAAATGAGCTGAGCCTCCGGCGAGAGTCACAGAGTTCTGTCAACAAGGTCGCATCTAATGAAATCTGGGCGAAGAATTTCGCGAGCAGTGAAGTGTCTCTGACTTAACAGGCCCACCAGGCATTTAGGTTCTTGTATCCTGAGCTGTGCTCAAGGCTGCAGATATTAGATATCGATTTCGCTTGCTGCTTTCTTTTCTCCTGTCTGTATATTTCATATTTTATCTGGAGAGATTTTCAAAACAAAATTTCAAAAAGAGAGGTGTCGTTAGGGCCTAGTGTTACGGAAACCAGATCTCACCCGTACCCTAATGTTTCTACTCGAATGGTTATTGATTGATTAGAAAGGAGAGGGAAGGAAACGGAGGAGAAAAAGAGTGAGGAGGAAAGGAAAGAAGAAAATTTTAAGAATGAAAAAGAAAGAGAAAAAAGCCAACTAGCCAGCTAGACAGAAACATCCAGATTAGTTAAAAGCTGATTTTAATCGGACGATCCTTCGAGAGACAAACTTTGGGGGGGCTAAGTCCTTCATTTTGCGCGCGGTTTTGCTAAGCACGTTTATGTGCAGCAGTAGCCAGAGGACAGATGAACCTAAGATCCAGAAGTAACCTTCTGCCTTTTTGTTAGTTTTAAAGCTAAGAGATCTGATACTGTCATGGTTACCTTCCAGGTTTTGGGTTTGACAATAGAGAACTGTCTTGTGAGCTGTCAAGTGCAAGGATCGCTGAAGATAGAATAAGTTTCTACAGCACGTTGTGCATCATGCCAAGGACCAGGGAAGTTCGTCCAGTTTACTAAAGTCGTCTAACGGGAAGTGCATGGAAAACACGTGCCATTGCCTTGTAAGAAAGGCGACGTGGTCTTGGCGAACAAACACAGAGCTTAGACCGCCAACACTTGTCCCTTGTCCGATTGAGATCAACCTTACAAATAATTCAGTTACCTCATGATCCACTATTCAATCCATCTCATTGCGTACATCATCCCGGTGAACAGTTTCAAAACAAATATAAATGTGCACGAAAGGGTCAGAGAACTGAGTTGAGTTCAGAAAGCGGTCAAAAGGTAATAAACTGTATCAACAGTTACTGCAGACGAAAAGCCGACGAAAGATCAATATGCTCAAGTTGACGGTGGGCATGTATTCATTGCGGACTAAAGCTTGTGGTCAGCCAGTTCAAAAAATATCGCAGAGCGCCATAAGTGTAATTCCTTTCGAGAGATATACGCATGCTTCCTGTCCCAGCAAACGCCTGTTAAATCTTGTCAACTGTTAAACGTACATGTGCAATACACATTTAATACCTTTCCACTGTTCTTTCTGTGCGCCTCAGCATAGGATCATCAGTAACGAACTAACACCTGCAAATTTTAGAAAACGCCCCGATGTTTTAAAAATTTCACCATTTGCTTACCTACCCTCCACCCCCGAAAAATCTAGCAAAGACAGCCCATTTTGTCAGAATTGTAATCAATAACGTCTCATAATAAACATCTGTATATGTGTGTAGCTTTTTATGTTATGTTCTTACACTATGGATAAACTAATCTGTGAAATTCTTGTTTTATATGTGTTGTATCATTCTCCATACCCCCCCCTCCCGGGCTAAAAGAAAATACAAACCTTAAAAAAAAAAGCCAAGTAGGGTGTAAGTGTGTGTGTGTGTGTGGGAGGGGGGAGGGTTGGGGGGGGGAGGAATACAGCCTCGTTTTTCTATGTCAGCGCTAAAACGAAAACCCATGTCGGGGTAAATTGTGAGGGAAATTTGAAGGCGCAGCGTTAACCTTCCGTCGATGCTTCCGACGGAGAAATCTCTGGTGAAGAGAGAGGACTGATATATCCATCGACTTTCTTCTTATCGATTTCTCATATTTTGGAGTGTCTTGGCTGGTAAAAGAAAGAAGGGTGGAACAAGAACAAGAAAAAGGGGAAAAAAGCAACGAGCGAAGAGTGGTCCCTCCACAAAGGGGTACGTTATTTACTTAGGCTGCCACGCCGGGGTTAAAAATTCGCACGCTTCACCTCTAAGAGAAATTCGGACTTCGCTCGATTAAAGAGTTGGCAGCTTGCTCGTAAAACATGGCAGGATTTTCTTCGCCTGCTTTTTGAGATTGCCATTTCCCCGTTTCTTGGGGATACATAAGCGCATCTTCACCTTTCCCTGGGGGGCGCTTAGCTGGACATCCTCTACGGCTTAACCGTTGCTATTCCGGGAGACGGAGTGTTAGATTTGCTACAGGGAAATATGGTTTATGAAAACATCAACTTCATAAAAATGATTTTCTTTCAGTTTGTCTTGTTAGATCTTCTTGATATTATTTTCCTACTCCTGTACATCCCCCCACCCTCTCTTTCTCTTTTCCCTGTCACTATCCCTGTCTCTCTTTTCAACGGGTACATGCACGCAGTTGTGTGCGTATGGGCATGTGCATGAGTCTGTATGAGTGAATATGCGTGTATATTCCCTCCACCAATCTATTAACTACCCAGCGCACCCACAGCCACCACAGTGACCTGTAACGCTTATGTCTTTGTATATGTGAAAACTGACTATAATTTAAACTAAATAATCTATCTAGGTTTTTATTTAATTTTATTTGTAATCACATTCGTATTTTTACCCCAGATTCATTCTAGAATTCTTTCTCTTGTTCTTTCTATTATTCTTTCGATTTTTCTTTATTTTGTTCTTTCTTCTCTTATCACGTTTTTTGCGGGTTGTTTGTCCTCCAGAGGTGTTTCAAAATGCACTCAAGACTACTGAACTACCTGCCTGGGAGTGGGGCGGAAGAGAAAGAGAGAAAGAGACGAAAGGAAATGTGTGGGGTACAGAAACACAATAATTAAGGTTCAGGAGTGCCACAGACTTCCAGCCTTAGCCTTCTACCTCCGGGGTAGCCCCTGCATAACATGGGAAGACTGCTAGTGCTTTACTGTCACTGCTACAGGCTATTAGTGCGCGACGGAGTGAATTACACCTTCGTTCTTCTAGAACATCCGTCTTCCTTCGCGGCCCGCCAGTGAACTTTTGTGCTGTCACCCTGTCTGTCTGCCTGCCTGTATGCCTGCCTAGCCGTCTTCCTGCCAGTGTGTTTTGTTTGTCTGTCTGCCAGTTCGTGGTCATTACCTCCTACCTGCCTGCTTGTCTCTCTGCCAAAAGTGTACTTTTTATGAAGAATATTCATGCTTGATCAATGTAATGAATGCGAATATACCTAACGAGTGAAACTCTTTTAAACCCTGTTCGTCTGTACACCATATGAAGTTTAAAACCAAAATTTTGTTCCCGTTGGTCACAACCGAGTATCATTGTCTCTTTTTCACAAATAATACTCGGAATCAGTTGCTTTGAATAGATTTATTTACACACTGTTTTTGTCTGCAAGCCGACACCAGTCTACAGAGGGTTATGGGTTCAGATGCCGTGTCGGGAACTCGTACATTTGCCATGTGGCAGCGGTTAGTAAGGTTGACCGTCGTGCATTTTCTACGGCATTCCGGATCAGTTCGCCCCCCCCCCGCCACCTCCTCTCACCTTCTCACATCCTCCACATTTTCATGATGCCCCCCACCCCTCGTCGCTGAGTTGACGTTGAACAATAAAGAACGAGTCAGTTTACAAGTCACAGACACTGACATCAACAAAACTCATATCTGATTTTGGCACTAACAGCGTCCTACTGTCATTAATTTTCTTTTCAGCGCACTCCGAAAGAATTGCAAGGAGACAGTGAGTTTGGAATTTACTGTCTTAACGCACAAGCATTTTACAAGGAAATAGACAAGCGTAAATGCACAGTCCCTGTCGCAGCCAGGAATTTTGCTTTATGAAGCTTACGGTTTGCGGTTGTCGTTAAGTCTCTCTCTCAGCAACATGCCCTGTGATAATTACGTTTAATGCCGAATGTTTGAGCTCGACTCGCACGTAGAGTGAGCGAGTTTGTTTATTGTTTTGTCTGGGTGGTTTCTAGCTGATTGTCCGGGGACCCCGTCCAGTGCAATAACAACAATTCCCTTCTGATATGCCTCGGCGTTTCCTCGCGTCATCAAACGTTGATGCTGTAATCCAATCAAGTTGATGGCAATGGCTTCAAACGTGCATGTGATTGATTGGAGAAGCCTACAGAAGAGGGCAACCGCAGTTGCCCGAGGCAAAGGACCCCCGCTTAACTGTTCTTGGCCCCTCGCAGTACAGTTTGGTAAGACAGCAAGATGGGAGTGTTTTCAATCAAAATGCCTCATACAGACATCCTTGCAAATGTTCGTTTTTGCAAATATATTGCTTACATGTGGCGATCGATATAACTTAAGGAATAAGTTTCAAGTGTGTTCGTGTCACTATCCATTTATTTTTTAACACATAGACCAATTTTGTATATATTGTAAATCTATTAAATTGAGCAACAGGTAGCCTATATACAGTTTTGTTGTACAATAGCCCCTCAGTATTATAGATATGTTATTGTGCAATGCCGTATCGTTTGACAGCTTGTGTTTAAATTTAGTCTCCCAAAATATTCCTTAAACCCTAACAGCATAGACTTAAAGCTTGGACTCTTGACTAAATTAATGAGTGGCCAGATATTTATAAGCAGGGAGTTGTTGAATGGGCAGGCAGACAGGCATGCAGGCAGGCAGGAAACCAGGCAGGCAGAATTTTCTCCTAGTTTGAATTAAAGCGACACCATCTGCCTGGTTAGGCGGCACGACTACTTTACTGAAATGTACGTCCATGCTTTCAGTGTCCAAAACCAGACTGGGCGCTTCGCTCAAGAGGTACAAATCTATCAGCTTTCCGCTGCTGCACAGATTCCCACGTATGACGTCAAGCGCGCGAGACAGGCGTGATTTAGTGTCGTGCGCAACCTCCAATCATTAGGGGAGATAAATGACAGCGTGCCACGTCGTATGCCGTGTTATTACACTATGTGGGTCACGGTCTGCTAAAGGTCAAGCAAGATCGGGCCCTGTTTTCATTTCAATGCCACTGACTGCCACTGCAGTTCTAACCTCTATTTTTTTATTACCGATTTTTAATTACCTCTTTATACCATTTTCATCGAAGCGAGTGTTCCTTCAGTCTTTTCTCGAGTAGTATTTACTGATATCCGTCAGCATAAGAGGTAGTGGGTCAATGTATTCTAAAATTGCGTGCGTGTGCGTGCGCGTGTGCGTGTACGTGCGCGCGCGCGCGCGCTTGCGTGTGTGTGTTGACGAACGATTTATTTTATTTCGACGTCTTGGCTATATACGTTGACAGGTTTTGATAGTGTGTTGTTGTTATTCGTGATTTCAGTGTTTTTCATTTTGATTTTAATGCATCGTCCGCACGGAGAGCGCATTTCTTTAGGATGTGTCCTCGCGCGTTACAAATCTTTAAATTAAATTAAATTAAAGGGTTAGCTCTTGTAATAGGTGAAGATTTTCTGGTCACTGTGTGATTTCTCCCTGCTCTGCGCAATTTCTCTATTCTGTGTGCATTTTCTGTATGACATTTTTCTTTTGAAGGGGGCTTCAAAAGCGTGATATATCTTTTCGATTGATTCGGTAACTCCACTCTAAGCGAATTGTGCGCGTTTATCTCCGTAAAAGAAACGAGCCTTGATTTCCTGGACTTCCTACCAAATTATCCTGTGGTCATGTGGTCAAGACCTCGGTCAGTCCAAAGCCAATGCAGTCTCCGAGGATGCAGAAAATGGAGAATAAACTTACCAGGGATCGCGCTGGGTTTTAGAAAATACATACACCCTACTCACAGCCTGCAAAAAAAAAAAAAAAACTGCGTGAGACCCAGATTTTTTTGCATGCCACCAGAAACGATGTCATTTTTATTGCTTATTGAATAATCACCTGTTTAAAGGAAAATGCCTGTATGAAACAGGCTTTAGCTCGGGAAATAGTTTCGTTTTGGCTGAGAAAAAGTATGGTTTGTTTCAGAAGTGTTGTACAGTGACCTGTGTAAGTAGGTTGTGGCTGAGAAACCGAAGACCGCCAAAACATGTTTTGCTTATGCCTTACGTCTGTAACAAGAGAAATGCGTGAGCTACTTTCACAATGCGTCATATGCGCCCAAAAAGTGCGTTAACGCGATCCCCGAGCTTACGAAGCATAACCCTACAATGTGCTTGAAGCAAGGATGGCGGAATACAGTGTTTCGGTGCCCAGGCACAACAGAAATCTCGCCATATGAATCACGAGAGCGTCGGCAATCGAATTTTTTAACCGACCGTTGCAGAAGTTAGTGTTACTATCACGCATATCTTGAATAAAACAACGTGATTTCAGCCTTAGCCCAGTATATGTGTGTAGCTTCTTTGTTCTTCTCTTTTTGGCGAAGGGGAAGAAGAAGACAAAGAGAAGAAAAAGAGGACGACATGTGATGAAGAAAATGTTTTAAATCCTGCGTGCGTGCCGATCGGAATTCTCGCAATTCCTCTAGAAGAAAACGCGATTTTTCGAGAAGTGGTCAATTGTTATTGATCCGTCAGAGCGTTGCTATAATTATAATACAAGACTTTGTGGAAGAGCGACGATTGCTCCGTTTTTAAAGAACCTGCGCTGCTTACAGCCTTTATTGTGAGGCTTTTCTGGTCAGATACGAGCTGGTAATATACGATCCCAGTTTACGGGCCTTAATGATGACTATTGTCATGTGTGAGTCAGCCTTTAGGGACACACAGCCTAGTAGTAGTACTAAGCTGGTGTCTAGGACAATTGTGAACTCCTACAGAGAGCTATGAAGCGCTGTTAGAATAAATCAAGAGCGAAAGTCCGATAACCTTCGGAGTTTCACTCAATGTTTGCACTTCACCGAGATTTACCTCCCCTAGTTCATTTACTGACATATGAAGTGCATCTGACAGTCTTGGAGTAAGGGGCGTTTGCAGATATGATATAAAGTAGTTTGGAAAATGCTCCTCTGCTCGGAAGCCTCAATGCACTTCTTTGTAACTTTATATCCGTGGGAGACAGTCCGACTCTTCTGTGGTAGAGATCTCTCGATCGATGCTGTGCTGGAACGGGTGGCACAAATGACCGATTGGATCCTTTCTGGCTTCCTGCAAGGCCACGCTTCATGACGCACTGAATATATGGTCGTGTTATAAGAAGGTCGATATGACATATATGTTGCGAATAAGAGTCATGATCAGTTGTTCAATGAAGGACACAAAAGAGAGAATGCATTTCGACATTTGCCCATTTACTCTGCACAAACGCACTTTTTACGAATAGTACATTTAAGGTCCCCCGTCTCCTAAAAAGAAGCATATGTTCGTAGACCCTACACCTAAATAGAGACTTTCACACAACTCAGAATATAATTTATCTATTTGTATACTACACGTTTAGGTTTGCGGAATGTAGAAAAATATTTTCATTTATTTCAGATCTTAAGATCTTAAAAGATATCCTTTACCTCCGAAGGGGTGGACTGTGCGTGTTTGTAAATACTCTTTTAAAACCCTTTGCGGGTAAAAAATAAAGAAACACGAAACGCTGAAGCCTGTAGCCTAGCCTACAAAACTGATTGCCTCTTAAAAGTGCAGATGCCCTGCCAGACGCCTGGCGCTACAGGGAACAGTACTAGGGCTGGTTGGCCCAGTGTCAGCATATTGTGACTGGGTGGGACTGAGGCCCGTGTTGCGACAGCAGTCCCACGTTCGGCAGCACGTAAACTTTGTCTAAGCAACACCGTCCTGATATGCACCTAGTTTGCGGCTGGAAGGTAAGCAACAAACAAACAGAAAAGTAGACGGGAATTTAGTCGTGAAAGCTTCACATCGGCTGATGTCAAATGGAAAAAGATAGAGAACACGAGTCTTCGAGTGAAGGTCAACAAGGAGTGCCTTCACTGCCGAAGAACAGAGAGTGTGTGGTGTGTGAAATGAGCGCTGGAAGAGTTACAAGCAGGTCTGCGCATTCTAGGCGCTATCTGCACTGCGTTGTTTTTCTCGTGTGCATCAGGTGCGTTGACAGCTTCACGACACAGAACGTCAATGTCGCCGTTCTGAACATGCCAACATCGGCTGCTCGTTACTCAAGCAGCGTTTTGTGGACAGGTGTGCAAACGCGCGAAGGCATTCTTTTTTAAAATAAAGACTTCGTTGGAACATATGTAGTACTTCACTCACTTGTTCTTACGTTAACAATGTTCCTATCACAACCAGCTTCGTGCTTGCATCCTCTAATGTAAGGAGTCATGTGTGCAAGTGAGCGAGGGAGCGAGGGAGAGGAGGTGTGTGCATATGTGCGTGTGTGCGTTTGCGTGCCTCTATCTGTGTGCGCGAGTGTTGTCGTGTGTGGTGTCTGCGTTTTTACAGTTGGATATAGGTTTATTCGTGTGCGAATAGTTGAGTGAAATACTGCATGTACGTGTGCATAACGAAATAAAGCTGTGTATCAGTTTTATGTAGAGTTACTGTCACTTTGCGCAGGTGCGACAGTAACAAAATTTCTGGCAGATATTTTCCAGGGGAAGAAATACTTCGGCGCCTGCTTCAGTCGTAGAATTGGAGTTGCGCATCCTGATGAATTAAAGCGCTATCACAAATCCCATCAAGATAGCACAGGCAATACGCGCAGAAAAGTACAGTGCGACTGTCAGATAAGAGAAACAAATCACATGAAATCCAAATCCAAATCTCTGACATCACTCCATAACAAAAGCTGTATCCACTGAATCAGCAGATAAATCAGTGAGACCCCAGGGCTTTGCAAGCGAAAAGGTGACGATTTTTGTAATTAATTAAAACATTAATTAAAATGCACATTAAAAGCACAAAAGGCTGCAGGGATAACACACATTTTCTGTGGAATTTACTCAGTCCACACGGTAAAGCTGTTTGTCTTAAACTAACACACGTTTTACCTAATGTTTGGTGCAAACGTACAGTGTTGAAGTTGTTTTCAAAAGCTCTGTACAGAGCGATGTCATGCACGAGTTATTCATGTTTCTCGTCCTCTTTTACGCGATTTTAATGAAGTCTGTATGTCTGCTTATGTCACGCCTTTAATCATAGAAAAATATTTACATTTTTAAAGGTCGCTGAACATTTTAAAAAAAGGCTTAATGGCACACTGCTAGATGGCATGGATGACATGTCAAACACATGAATGAATGTTGCAGCTTGACTCGACAGAGATTGCTTAACTTTTTTCTAACGTCCTTCTGTAAATTGAAAAAAAATTCTCCTTGGGTCTACTGTTAAAAAAACAGCAAAAAGTTTTTAACACCATCCAGTTTAATATGGTTTAAACGCCCCAAAGGCGGTAAACGAAATGTCCTATTTTAAACTAAGAGTTTAGATTAGAATGTCAGCACCTTAGGTTTAAGGTACTTGTAGCGAGTGCAGCAAGGTCAGATTTGACAAGCCCCCAGCTTAGCCGTTAATCCCGCAGTCTTTATTTGACTGCAAATCCTTGGGTAAATACCTTACCGTTTTTTTTAAACAGTGGCTATAGATACGTCTCCCTTAATCGCGGCCGCTATATTTAAGAAAGTGTCGTCCATAAAAGCCACATTATCAGATCGCGCAATCTGCCAAATCATCGGGGAATCTTCGAGTAAAATGTAGGGCAGAGCCGAACGTCAGGTCGGACATTAAAGATCATCGGTGACGAAGATGCATTTTCCTTTTTTTCGTACAACCCACATTAAAAGTATTAGTTTAAAAAAATTACATTTCAAACATGAGCAGCTGAGGAAATGGTCCACAGTCGGTGGTAATGAGGGTGTGGGCAGGGTAACGACTTAAATGCTGATGCAGGCTAATGATTCATCGTGCAGTGTTTGCCCATCAATCGTTTTATGGCCCGCAAAGCTTAATCAACAGTCTAACTCGAAACAGTTTCATCCTGCCAGCAGCTTCTAACGTCACTGCAGCATGCATCATATCGAGGGAAAAGTAGTGCACAGAGTGCCTCGCTCTAGTTTTGAACAGTCTTTCGGGGAGTCGGTGCATAAAGTAGTTCTTGCCCTAGATGTGAGAAGTGGTTATGCAGGTAAAAAGTCGGTAACCAGGTTAAAGAGTGCTAAAAAACAACGTATTTCTCCTTCGATACATGCAGATATTGCTGTTTATAAAGTCACATTGAGCACTCTCGACATCCCTTAACAAAAAATAATTAATTCGTTTTTTTACGGATGTGAGCTTGCACATCTTATAAAGATGTTTCAAAAAATTTTTTAAAAACCGACAGGAACAAATAAGAAAAACAGGAAAAAGTGACAAGAAACAAAAAGAGGCTGAAATATGTTCCCCAAACTGTCGCTCACCCTCCACACATAAACGACGAAAAGATAAGCCGGACACCACAAACTGCTAACTCATAATCTGGTACAATGCACGGAAAATTTGCAGAATACACACTCACGCACGCATGCACGCGCGCACGCATTTAGATGTTCAGTTGTCAGAAGTCATATAAACATTTCTTTGAAACTCTATTTTTTTTAAAGTGTACGAAAACCAGGAAACGCTAATCATTCATTTTCTGAGGGGAGTGTTGGGATAGGGCATAAATATTCAACTGTAAATATTACATTGTCCGTTGCCAACTTAAAAAAGTTAGTTGCTCACGCAGTTAAAGACACACAAAGGCATCAGTGTCCGGTCTCTGTGCACAAATGGGGTCGCTTGCATGAGCGTTCTTATCTCGTGTTCATTAGTAAAGTTGTACGTAAAATACAAGGAACATATGACCCTTACGACCACCCTTATGACTGAAAAAGCAGCCAGGAACGCTTATGCCAGAAAGCCCAGGTCAGCTAAAGTCACTTAAGACAAAAGTCAGATAAAGACAAAAAAAAAACCAAAACAACAACAACAACAACAACTCGAGGGAGTGGGTGGGAGGGTGTGTGCACGCTAACACACCTCTATCCAACCCTGTCCCCGGTCTCGCATTAACCCTATGACATATATACCCATGCATATGGATATATGCTCTGTTTTCAGCTCCTTACTCTGTCCTTTTTTGAGGGGGTGCAGCGCATCTTTATGATTACATTCAATATTCATACATTTTTGTATAGCCCTTTCCAACAAGCAGCATCATGCACCCAGAGCCATACTCGGACGAACTGTCATGAACTTTCGGTTGTTGTGCCCTCATTAGACGTTCTCGAATCCCATACTTAACCTATATTGCATAATCTGTCTCGGAATGATGTACGTATAACTTTTGACAAGTTCGTTACCCTGGTGGGGAGGGCCTGGTGTTTCATCGCGTTTCTGCTTTGCTTTCTACCTGTAGAGATGTGCAGCAGTTTGATGTTAATGAGCATTCAGCTGGATTGATCAATTAAATATGGGAACCACATACTTTAGGTACTGTTTCTGTGTGTTTGCTTTCAACGCTGTCCTTTGTTGGAGACAGCGCTGTGTAAGCACCGTCTTCGGTTTTGGTCTTAACATGCAGTGCCAGAAAATGTTACTTTCACACAAAGATGTATTACTTGGGTGTACTTTTTTTTTACTTGTTTAACTCCCGAAAATAGGACTTAAATACTTGTACAATAATACCCCAACATACATATATCTTCACTGCTATAATGTCTCCACGAACCCATCAGAATACGCAATGGACTCATCTTTTTAAAAAACCTACATACCAGCAGAGACCTTCTGTCTTAGCAAAACAGCTGTTAACTGTTTTTCCTTTCTCCTTTCCTCTTTCCTCGTACCCGGAAAAGGCGGTGATCTTTTTGTAAAAGATTGTAAAAGATGAGAGTACTGATTTAAAGATCTCCCTTCTTCCTCCCACCCCCTGCTCCAATTAGAGAGCTCAGGCACACACAGATTACAGCCCCTAGCCTTTTTACCTGGTGCTACCTGATGACCCAAGGTGTCATACTTCTCCCAAAGTCAGAGGCGAGAAAGCAGCAGGTAGTGCATTCGTCACTGTCACGCCCCCCAGAGCAGGGGCCTCTCATGTCATTCCGGACCCGTCCAGCGCCGGGCCAGATTCCTTCCTGACTGAGCCTTCCTGCCCTAGCGATGTGTCTAAAGGCAGAACGACGCACTGGGTTCTGAGTGTGCAGAGAAGGCGGAGTGACAGAGAGGAGGAATCACTGCTTTAGCAGGTTGACCTCTCACCTCTGGCCCTACCACTATGGCCCATGCTATTGCTGGTGTAGCGGCCTTGCTGCAAAACCTCCAGGTTCCCATTGGCGACATTCAGAATGTTACGTGAGTACACGCTCCCATAAAAAATGAAATTTTTTTTCTGTCGTAAAATTGCTCATGAAAATTTGCGGCTTAACGCAAACATTTAAAATGAGAGTTTAAACCCATGGATTT
This sequence comes from Lanistes nyassanus, assembly GCA_004794575.1. Taxonomy (NCBI): domain Eukaryota; kingdom Metazoa; phylum Mollusca; class Gastropoda; order Architaenioglossa; family Ampullariidae; genus Lanistes; species Lanistes nyassanus. The sequence continues at coordinate 286,412 of SMGT01016053.1, forward strand.
GTGATGAATCTGCGATATTAGCACATCTTCATTCACCTGGGACATTTCAAGTGTGCCCCAAATGGAGAAAAGAAAGGTTCTTTTGGCAGTGGGGCGGGGAGTACGGTGTATTGAAAAGAATCTCCTGTTAGCGAATATTTGTATTTTGTTCGTTCGTTTGTTCTTCGTTCTTACTTACTTTTTCTTTTCCTGTTCTATTCTTTTCTTTTATTATCTTCCGTGTTCTTTCTTTTTTAAATTCCTGTACGTTTCTTTAATTCTTTTTTTTTCATTCAGCTGTCCCTGTCATCGTAAGACAAAATGTCTGAAACGAATTAATATGCCGCTATTACTTCTGCTTTTTCTGTGGGCTGTACAGTTGGAAGATATTTTTCTTCTTATCTAACGAAAAACGTCTTTTCCTGCCCATAGATTAAGAACAGAAGTTGAAAAGTAAGCGCAGGGAAATACTTTTTCGTGAGAATTTTCGTTTACGCAAAGTAGACCAGTGTTGTTCTCATACTTGGTAAATGGTGCGAGCCACAGATAATAATGAGTATGTAAATCAACAGGTTAAGAGATTCACATACAAACACATACACATGCATCGACGCACAAACACAAATACATGCCTGTGCATGTGCACGCGCGCGCGCACACACACATCCATACGCATGCAATACACAGTGGCGTGGATATGCCCGTCTACACACATACACACACACACATTCACACCCATATAAATATGCAAACTGTTTCATGCAATTATTTACTAACACATATATGCCCGCACAATGACAGTGGAAACACTTCAGAGCTGGGACAAAAATAAACTAAACATGTGAGATACATGAAAATAAAGACAACAAACCCTGCTTTGTTCTGCAGAGTTTTGTAAAGTAGATTGTAATTGAACTTGGTACCAAAGGCGTTTGATTGTTTTTCTGTGCCATGTCGCAGTCTGCCCAGTCCTCCAGCGCTGGTTGGACCACTGGCAGAAAACACCCACCTGGCCAAAGCAGAGAAATTTGCACTGGGCAAGATCAAAGGTCCGGAGTCAATGGTGGTTGTTGATGGTAAGTGGACTTCGTAACGAGTAGTGATAGACGTTTGGCCTTGCCTTGTGTTTGGGAGGCGTGTAAATGCAAGTGGTGCTACAGGGGTTTGCAGACCAGACATAATGATTCAGCTTACTAGTGCAATTTTTAGTAATATGGTTAGATGAGTTTTCGTGTACTACAATAATGCTGTTGGTTTTATTTTAATCACGTCTATTTTTTTTCAAAAATCAAAGAAAACGCTCGAAGATATGGAGGAGAAGAGACAAAGAGGGGCAGATAGAAAGGATGAAAGGAAAACGTTCGAGAAAGACAGAGAGAGTAAATGGCAGTCGGGACAAGAGAGATGGAGAGAGAGAGAGAGAGTGTGTGTGTGTGTACAATGTTCGGATCGATAGCCGGTGAAGCACTAACTGAACGTTTGTTTGCAGACTATATCTACACTGGCTTGTCCAATGGCATCGTGGTAGAAATCACACCGAAAGGTGGTGTAAACACGCTTTTTCCTAGAAATCCGCAAGTTTGCGGTAAGAGGATTTTCACTTATTCTTTATCATGTACTTGTTAATACGCGCTCCATGTATTCTGTTTCAAACCCTCGTTCTGGGGACATCTGTTGCGTTTAAACACCACGTCATCATGACGCAGAAATTAGTGTTATGTGTAGCAGATAGAACTGTCTAATTCTAGCTAAGCACACATTTGTCATTTCGTCCCGCTTAGCGTCGCTGTGAGGAAGCCGATGTTGTAACTACTTATGTCTTGTTTCCGTGTGCTTTACGGCGCTGAAAAAGGAAGCGGGTTTACACAACGATGGAACGCCCGTTTGTCACTCGCGCACGCGTGTTCGTGGTTCCCTCCTTCCACACCACTCATTCCCATCAGTTTGGAGAAGTTTCTGTCAAGGCAGCAGCCCATAAACCTTCCTCTGGCTGTCCTTGTCATGCTTGTTCATTGTGTTGCCGCAGTTTGTGAGGTGTCGTCCTGCACGCTGCTTTATGCTGTCTCCCCAAACAAACGGCTGGCTGTTTTTAACGCCATTTTGATACCCCTCCACCTCCTCCCCCACTCACTTCCCTAACCCACCCTAAAATACTCAGCTGGCACATATATAATTTCCTTGTTTAAAATAGTTACAACGCTCTGGAGGCAGGAATCATTCTTCCTGTAGTAGGAGAAGATATGAAGTGAAGATGGGATGTATTCAAGGAAGAGGAAAGCAAGACAGACTAGTGCGTGCCAGCGACAGCTTGTGCGCCGTCCTCACTCGAGGGAGGGGGGAAGTTTTTCAGTGTGGACGGGGATTATCGAGTTCATCGTGTTGTTATTGTCATGCCCATTCTTGTCCCAGCTTGCAAGCCTTACCCGCATCTTTTTCTGTCTTTCCCACTCTCTCACCCCCCGATGCTACCCCGTCCTCCCTCCACTCCATTTTCAACCTTAAACGTTCTGAGAAGAGAATTCTCTCTCCTAACACACACACACACAAACACACACACAAAACACACACACACACCACATACACACACACACACACTGCGCATGTATTGTAATAAACGCCAAAACATGTTTATTCCTCCACCCCCCCACCCCCACCCCCAAAAAAACCCGGAAACAAGAGTACGCCTCTTGTAAATGCTGGAGTTCCTGTGTTAACGCAAGATATGTATGCTTTTCCCCTTGTGTAAATGCGTTTTTCAAACAGCGATGTTAGTACCAAAAGTGTTAACAGTAGAAGAAGAAATAGGACTAAAGGGTAGGGTTTGCTGCTGTGGTGCCGGCAGTGACGCGTGCTCTTCCAGTGGTCTTCACTGCCGAACACCGTTTGAACCTTCTTGTCCACAGCTAACGAAGCCAGTGTGTGCGGCAGGCCGCTTGGGCTGCGAGTAAACAACAGACGCAATCTGATAGTAGCCAACGCTTACAACGGAATTTACGAGATCGATCCACGGACAGGCAAGTGGACTCTGGATTCCTTTTCACTTGGATTTAGTTACTGATCCGGTCATAGCATGCTGCATACTTATAATTTGCGTAATGTTTCTCTGATTGGTCATGTTAGAACATCCTGTATATTCGATGCTGTGCAGAAGAAGAGAAGATCTTTTTCGCAAGTTTAATGCAGGTGGCTGTGTCTCGTGGTAGCAGTCAAAGTTAGTTTACCCTTCATACATCTATCATTGTGAATTTAAACTCACTGTATAAAATAAATTTGTATACGAACTTTACATTTCAGATGTGCTTTTTTGTTTGTATCGTTCACAGATCGATTTTGAAAAATAAAAACCCAACCCTTCTTTCAATGTCTCGCTGTTCATTATTTTGCACACCTGTCTATCCGAGGTTGATTCCAGGTCACACAGACAAAAGTTTCAGTGTCTCCGTTTGCATTATGAGATATTGTATTTATATTGTGTTTTGGTTTTATGTCTTTTTTCCAGGAAGATACCAGGTACTTATTGATACAAAGAACAGGATGGTGAACAATAAGCCAGTCAAATTCATCAATGACGTAGCCATTACCAAAGATGGAAGGGCCTTGTACTTCACATCTTCTTCCTCAAAATATGGCCGCAACGAATATCTCAAGATACTCATCGAAGGGGAGACAACGGGCAGGTCTGCACGACAGAGTTACAGCCCGAAGAACACGGCGTCCCGTGTCGAGTGTGGCTCAATGACACTGTGTTAGAAGTTAGAGGACTTTGATTACTAATGTGTCTAACAACTGGAAAGTGACCATGAGGTTATCGGGGATTTAACACGCAAAAACCTCAACTATAATCCATGGGAAAGCACTGGTAGAGACAAATAAAATACGCTGCGCTTACTTATCTCCATTCACTCTCCGCTCATGAAAGGACTTTTCCCCGTTCTCTCTCTCTCTCTCTCGCAGACTTCTGAGACTGGATTCTAGCGGGGTGCGGGAACTGGTGTCTGACCTGGGATTCCCGAACGGCGTGCAGCTTGGCTCGGACGAAACATTCGTATTAGTCGCGGAAGGATCTCGCTGCAGGATTCTGAGGTAAGAGTCCGCCCTGTTATTTGTGAAAACACGTGACGTGACCAAAGAGACCGGACTGAAAGAAGAACGACATAAATTCCTAAGTCGTAAAACACTTATTTTGCAGTGTCAAGACAAAAAAGTGCTTGAAATTTCGACAAACTCGCGAAATAACAAGCAAACCAAGCAAATAACACAAAACAGTTGCAATATCCGATAAGCAAATAGATAAGAAAAATAAGGGCACAAAAGTCCACCAAATCACAACATAGGAGACGATGGTACCTCCATAGACATTAATTAAAATGAGAGTATAAAACTCTTATAAAAGACCATCAGTATGCGTGACAAATTAAAAAAATTCCATTCCTACATAGAAGGCAGAAAGATGCGTAGCAGGCTGTAGATACGCTATATCTGCCGAGGCTTTTTTTTCTATCCTTAACAGTAACACAATTTCATTTGCTGAACAGTTAAAGAGACAGGGACTAATAGACTAGAAAGTTTACAGAAATACTCATACATTCACAGATGAATAATAAACTTGCCATGTATGTGTGCGTGTTTGCTTGGGTGGGCGTGGTGGGCTGAATGTTTATTTTAGAGGATAAGTACTTACTCCTCCAGGTTATTTAGCTTGAGGGGTGGGGGGAATGGCGGTCCTTTCTGTTTAATATTTTTTGTCTTGTTTTTTATTCTGTCACCGCTGGTTCCAGACTCTGGCTTGAAACAGCACCACCCGACAAAAGAGGAACTCTGGAAGTGTTCGCACAGAACTTGCCGGGCTTTGTGGATAATGTGCGGTTGTCTCCCCGCGGCACGTACTGGGTGGCGCTGTCCCGTGGTCGTCATGCCGACTTACCCTCAATATTGGACACGTACGGTGACCAGCCTCACGTGCGGGCGATCATTATGCAGGTTCGTAAGCACGGCTTACAGTCTAAGAGTGTCGGATTCATTTCATACAGCATAGATGCAATGCTACAGTACGACCCGATAAACAAATGGATAAGCACAATAAGGGCACAACACTCTACAAGGACACAGCATAGGAGACGATGGTACCTCCATAATAAAATTAAACTGACAACATAACCGCCTTTTAAATGGGCACAACAACAATAAAAAGGATACAGCAACAATAAGAGACTAAAATACGATGATATATCCAGACAAATCAGTAAAAACAATAAGAAAAAAGATAAATGGAATAGGCTTAAGAGACAAAATGAGATCACAAACGTCGGCATAAAATTATTTTTTTTAAAATGTCGATGTTGGCGATGTTACGGAGGTGAGATCAGGGCACTCCATTGTTTGAGACCGCAGAAAGCAAAGCCTCTCTTTCACCCACTGACATCATCCTAACCCTCAGATAACATAGTGGTCTGGTACCAGAGGAACACCAAAGGTGCCGAGACATAGTATAGACAGATAAAATTTCAGAGAAATACAATCGGCAGGAGACGGGAAAAAATTATCAAATTACGTTTATTACGCGCGAACAAGCGGCTTGTGAATGAGAAAAGAACCAAGGGAGACTATACCAAACCTTCCTCACACTCACCACAGAATAAGTTCTTGCAAGCAGGCACACCACTAGTTTTCTCCCTTCGATCATGATTCTGTGACCAGCTGTGTTCGATCAAAGACTCTTGAGGGACAATCTTTGGCTCCCTGTACACAGACGGGTTGACCCCTGAACTCACAAACCAACCCACCTAAAGTAGTTTGGCGGAAACCGAGGCTCCAACTGCAGCACGGAAATTTCTGCAGTGGTCGTGCCCGTTTTGCTGTCATATTTGCCCTTTAGCTTCGGCCAGCCCAATTCAAATGGTTGGTCTGCAGTGCTAGTAACCAGGCTATGACCTATAGATACACCCCCACCTGGAACCCGGTACGGAATCAACATTTAAGCGTGCACTTTTGATTTTCCAATCTCTTAAAAAATCTGCTCTATGCTGTTTTCTGCTTTTCTGAGGCGTTCGACAAGAATGCCAAAATGACACAAGCATATACCGTGTGCCGTATGGTGATATCGGAACACCAAAACCACAAAACAAGTATTTTTGCCTTTCCCGATAAGTAGATGAAAGGGAAAACATATCGAAACCATGTGGTGGTAGACCCATACAATCTGCTCACATCCCACTGTGACGCAACAGCTGTGGAGTGTCTTGCTCTTGGAAAGGTCACAGCCGGACACAAAGTGCAATGCGTACTCTAGGTTGTGTCGATGACAAGAGACAAGGCAATTATATTTTTTACAATCACCTCTGCCCGCAAAGCTGGAAAACATGCTGTCTTATAAATTTATTATAACCCGTGCAATCGATAAGACAGGCAAATCATCATCAATCTATTTTTTTTTCAGCACGCGTTTCATGTTCCTACAGCAATTAGTGCGTCATGCAGATTTTTTTAAAGAAAACATTTCTTACGCAGTTCCACTGGGAAACCATATAAATGATTGTGGTGCAAAGGCCGAAGCCCAGCACCACATTGAGGCTGCTCGAATGGCGGATGGTGGAAAGTTTTTCTTTCCTTCCTTTCCCCAGTAAATTCATCGTGTAAAATCGTTTGGCACTAGTTTGTTGTCTGTAGGCTACGAGGTGCTGTTAGTCAAAGTTGCATTGTAAGTAAGGTGGTTATGAAGATTAAGATTATAAAACCTAATGATAAAATACGGTTCAGGAGAACAGTTTGCATTCTGTCAGCCTGCATCACAAACAGGAAGGCACGAGCGATGCGATATAGAACGCACTCGAAGTTGAAGAATATGAAACATATAAAAGGTTGGGGGGTGGGGTGGGGTGGAAGAAAAATGTAAACGGAAACCTCAGCTGCAATAAGAGGAAATGACGAGCTAAAATTCTTCTCGCTTATCCTGTCACAAGGGACAAGTTATGGGCGGAAGTTCAGAGTTCTATGCCATTTGAGAAGCTCCATCTATTCCCCTTTTACGCAGAGTAAACAAAACTGTAATTCGTGCGACTGAAAAACGCGTTAAACCGCACTTAGAAGTATTAGTCTTAATCTTGTAAAAAAAAATACAGTTAACAGGCATTTGCAAAGGCGATGCTGGGTCTGAATTTACCTCGCAACACGGCTATTTTCAGATGACTAATGAAGAAATCATGGCGCAGGCCTCAAAGTTTGGCATTGTGGTGGAGTTAGATGCAAATGGCAACATCATCAGAAGTCTCCAGGATCCCAATGGCACCGTCTTCCACTCTGTCAGTGAAGTGGAAGAAGAGAACGGGATGCTGTACATCGGCTCCTTTGATCAGTCCTACGTCGGCAAACTCCCGCTATCGGTCCTGTATCCTCAAGGTAAAGCTAATGTGGCGGCACTGTGGTAGCATTCACTGCAAAAACTGGAGCAATCTAATTCGAAACTTTAGGCTGAATCCCAATTGTACGATTTGAAGATGTATATTTTAATAACATATTTAGACAAAATCCCTTCTTTATACAATCTATGATTATATCGGAACATCCCGAAAATTCCTTTTAAGAACAAAGTTGAGATTTTACGAAGGAAATAAAACTTCCTCGACTTGTTCCCCATCATGTCAAAAAGAAAGAGGGAGTTAAATCCACACAAATTTTAGGGCGTCGTACTAATAAAGATACCTCCACGCAGAGATGACATTAATTTTTAAGGTAAAGGATGGGACTGTCATTGCCCTCCAGTATGCCACGACGAAATACTTTCCTAGAAAAGTTTGTTTACCATATGCGGCGCTGATTACAAAATGTTTACCATAAGCCAATGAACCTCACAATCGACGAGCTGAGTGTAAACCAAGGACAAGCTTCATGATCCTCTGAAATGCGTATGTGTTAACTAGCTGTTACACTTTTTATAGTTAAAGATTTCATTCGCTTATGAAGGTGAATTGCAGTCTTATCAAGCATATTTGTTAGGGTTGAACCATCTCCATCTCACAAGGTGAAGTCTGCACTCATTGCTTTAAAACAAGAATCTGCACGAAACACAAAGGTTCGAATTGTTTCGTGCAGAGCCCACGACCACCGCAGCGCCATCTGACCCCACCTTCACGGCGGCCCTCAGCAGGCTGCTGGAGACGGTGCGAAAGACCATGGAGCAGTTGTCGCTGCAGACAATCAAGGACGCGGTCATCAAGTTAGTGCGGCAGCTGGTGTTCGCCAAGATCGACGCCAAGAAACTGGAGGAAACGCACAACAATGTTAAGTCAGAGCTACAGAACCTAAGGTCTGTGCAGTAAGTCTGTCATAGCTACAGAACCTTAGGTCTGTGCATTAAGTCTGTCAGAGCTCTAGAACCTTACATCTATCCACTAAGTCTGTCGGAGCTCTAGAACCCTACATCTGTGCAGTAAGTCTGTCAGAGCTTTATAATCTTACATCTGTGCAGTAGGTCTGTCAGAGCTCTACGACCTTACATTTGTGCAGTAGGTCTTTCAGAGCTCTATAACCTCACATTCGTGCAGAAAGTCTGTCAGTCGTCCAGAGCTTTAGGACTGTGCAGTAAGTCTGTCAGGCAGACGACAAATAGTCTGAAGAGAAGCACTGTAGGGATATTTCTTCCTTTCGTTTGTTACTTCTTAAACGAGACCCTACTTTTCATTTCGTACAGATTTTGTAGAAGAAAATAGAGTATGAGTTCCAGTTTTGTTGTTTTTCTATATTATTTTTGTATTTAACTTGTAGAATGCTTTTCTATTAGTTTTATTTTTATTAGTTTTTTTCTTTTTATAATTTGGGCTGCTTGTATACTTTAGTTTTCGATTAGGGTCGTAATTTCTTGTTTCTCTATATAACAGCAGTATACATTTTGTATATTGAATGTTTCTCAAGTTGGTTCCTGCAAAACCTAGAGAGCTCTTTTCAAATTTAGGCAGTAAATTAGTAACAATATATTACATATATAGCTTTGCAAACACATATACATAAATTACACATGCATACAATAGATATATACATATATATCTTTTTATATTAGGTTTTCATGTCTACTTTGCATTTTGTACTCATGTTTTATTTGGTTTCTGCCTATGGTTTAACCCCCATTTCCATAAAAATTGTCACCCTTTGTGGTGGCAGGGATCTGATTGGCTTGCCCAGCCCGGCAGAGGTCGCTATGGTCCTGGCCACATGGCAAGAATTTCTGCAGAGTCCCGACCTGACGAAAGAGTACACGAGGATTTTTCAGAGGTAACTCAGTTCAATTGTATTCTGACCAATTACTGTGACTGTTTAATTTCTTAAACCGTGGCTGTATTGTGTGGTTGGCTGGAAAGAAAAGGAGTCTCGTTAATACAGTTCTGTGCATAATTCATTGAGCACAGTTGGTCCAATGTTCCGAGTGTAATTTATCAAGATGCTATTATTCCCAAAGGAAAAAAAAAAGGTTTAAAAATAGAAAATTTTATTGTTGTTGGGTATAGCGTGCAACTGCTGTTGTACGTGATGAATCTGTAAGTGGCAAATCAAAGAGAGGGTTGGCACAAGGCGAAAACTTGCAGCTGTTGGGTCATGGTTCACAGTACACGTAAATTGACTCAATTGCAAAATATCAGAGGGAGAGAGGAAGTATGTAGTGTAGCCTTAGTAGAAGAGATTTTAATTCTGGTTTTAAGAAGCGAGAGTCAAATGAAGGAGTTTTGAGGTCTACCGCAAATGACGCTGAAAATCTGGACCAGAACATAACGCGTCCTTTTTTTATTCATTATGAACATGCTATAACGAGTCACAGGATTATGTACGTGCTGCTAGTTGCAATGAAAAAAAAGGGGGGAAAGGAAAAAGCCAACTTCCACAAACATCACCATCACCGGTGAAATTATTAATCATGCATTTTCAACTTCACATCTTCAGCACCAGCCAAAATTCACATGCACGCGCGCGCGCACTCACGCCCTCCCCTCCCACACGCACCCCCTCTCGCGATCTCTCTCTCTCTCTCACACACAGACGCGCGCGCAACTGCCAGCAAGACCAGCACCATCATAAACAACAACTACCACCATCGACGATGACGGCAACAATGACAAGGAAGAGGATGGACATTTCAGAATGACTTACGCGTGGATATGACGCTTAGAATGTTCCAGATGGCGCCAGGCACCATGCTGGCGTTTCCGTACGTGAACAGCACTGATCTGGATGCCCTGCTGGCCAACAGCGAGCTGCAGAAGGTGACGGGCAAGATGATGAAGGAGATGAACACTACTCTGTTCATGCTGGAACAGCCGCAGGCCGTCATCACGCTCATCCGTAGCCACGGCGCGAGGCATGCGTCATACGGCGTCACCCGCCAGTGGGAAGAGGTGAGGTGGATGTATGTAGGTTCGGGTGGATGGACAGCTTGAAGGATGGAGAGCCGGATGAATGAGTCAGAGTATACACATGTACATCAGCTGGATACAAGCATTGCCATGTTGTAATATGCCATGTACAGGGCGCTTGCCATGGTTTTTTAATGACGTATGCAGCATGCATCCCCTGAGAAGTAAGAAGCTCCCACTTTTATTTGCGCACAGGGACGCGCACACATGCACTTGTATTTTACGTCATTCGACGAGCACTTATTTACCGACAGCAGCATGATAAACACTCGTCAAGAAAAGCACGCAGCCATGCACACAGGCGGACAGGCACGGTCAGGTACGCGAGCGCCCAGCAGATCGAGTTCCTCTGTGATCGCTCACTCCGCTGTCTGACCCTGGGGCAGGCCATGCTGAACGCTATCTTGCACGTGGTGGACACCAAGCTGTCCGTCAGCGGCTTCAACCAGTCGGAGAGGAACGCCTGGAGGAGCGTGCTGGACATGTTCGGCAGGAACTTCCGCCAGGGGCTGGAGGCAGAGCTGAGTGTGTATCCGACGCCTCAGCAGATGGAGCTAGTCAAGGCATCTTGGACCGACCTGGTAGCGGGTGCTGGAGCGATCCAGGACATGACCTACTTATTTGACAAGTCAGTATTGCGCCTTCGTTGTTTTTCTTCTTTCGTTTTTCCTTTGTTCTTCTTGTAAAAGATCAGGCAAGTGACCGCTGCTTCGAGTAAGAAAGACAGCGACCACAAAAAGACGAGTCAGAAAGTATTCGAAAACAAACATGTCAACGTTTCGGGGCAAAATAAATTAATAGTATAAAATTACTCATCAGTAGGGCACGTGCTCAACCGCTCGCACTAGCCGGCTCGTTCAACGGTTATTGCTGACTTCCCCAAATGTTCGTGAGTTCGGTCCCAGCTGCAGGCGTCAATCAATCTTTGGTTCTAAATGAACTGTTGCTTGGGAACGTTCAGGCTGCTTTTCAGATGAATCTGCTTCTCGTCTTTCTGTTTGTTCTGAGCAGCGGTACCTTCGTTTGGAAACGTCAGTCTGTCGTCTCCTGTTTCCAGTCTGTTCCAGAAAGAACCGGGGATAGCCTCTCTCTTTTCGTTCATCGAGTCTGGGAAGTCGGACGCCGACAACCTGCTGCTCAACACCGTCATGCAGACGCACGTGAAGAAATTCAAGGACGCCATGACGTCAGTGGTCGACGCGCTCCCTAACCTGGATGCCGCTGGTCAGATCATCAAGGACATCGGGGCGCGACACGCCAACTACGGGGTCAAGCAGATGTACATCGTGGTGAGCACGCTGAGCTTGGACTGGGGGGTGCGTGGGGAGAAAGGAGCCGGATGGTACCTAGTGCATTAACAAGGGTTGTGGGCCTTCTTCTATAAACAACCTTATTCTGGCGTATTTATATGTCCTGTTTCTCTTCCAGTCCAAGACCTCCTCCCTTGATCTCTCTCCTCTTTTCCGGACTTTCCATGTTTCCATCTTTCCTTCCCCGTTTTCTTCCGTCGATCGTTTTTCTTTTGTTTATTCTTTCCTTTCTTCATTCTTTCTCGCCTTAGGTCTTTATACTCATCGTAAAACTCATCACTCATCCACTTCTTTTAACCCTCGCTAGCTTATAATTATTCCAGCTTCAAGCACCCAGCTACCCACCCTCCCATCCACTCACTCAGTCACTCACTCAACCGGTATCTTCCTCACTCAAACCCACTCACCCCAACACGAAGTCGCGCACTTTGATTGGTTTTGTTAGTTTTTGTATTAGAAAAGACAAGAACAAAGCCTTCAGTCAATAAAAAGCAGGGGGTTACTTTTAACTGTTAATATTCTCACCAGTTCACGTCTTTTCCTTGCAGCCCATGTCAAATGCTATCGTCTACGCATTAGACCTGTCATTGTCGGCCAGAGGAAAGTTTAATCAAGCGACCAGAGAGGCGTGGACAGTATTCCTTGGCGCTGTGGCACGGAAGTTCACCGAGGGCTTACGACAGGGACCGGTGGGTTAAAATAAATAACACCGACTCCGCCAAGTGCTGGGGTCTCGCCGAGTTTCCATCACATCTTTGTAGTTCTTGGTTATTATTAGGCCGGTCGAAAACTGAACTCGCCCAGTGTTTTCCTCGGAGGAAAATTGCGGCGAATGACAAGAAAATATAAGACGTTTGCGAAAAACCACCACGGGGGGAAGCATAGAACCATTCTGCTTTTGATTGAACATGTACAATTAGGTGCCATCTGAGAGTAATACATCCTTTTCTCCATTGTGTACTTTGTTTTATTGTTACACTGTATCTAATTCAGCAAATTCATTCAGCTCGGAGAATATCTACAATAAACGTGTCTCCTCTTTGGGTAAAGTTATATCAGGCAGTGGAGTCGTTAGCGTTATTGTCTTTGTCGTCTAGTGAGGATGTGTGTGTTTATCGAGTCTGTCGTCTAGTGAGGATGTGTGTGGTTATCGAGACTGTCGTGTGGTGAGGATGTGTGTGGTTATCGAGTCTGTCGTGTAGTGAGGATGTGTGTGGTTATCGAGACTGTCGTGTGGTGAGGATGTGTGTGGTTATCGAGTCTGTCGTCTAGTGAGGATGTGTGTGGTTATCGAGTCTGTCGTGTAATGAGGTTGTGTGTGGTCATAGAGTCTGTCGTGTAGTCTTGTTGGATTTTTCCTCTTCTTCCTTCCCATCCAAGATAGTCTAGATTTATCGCCGTCCTCTATTGTAAACCGTACAAATGACTTGCTGTTCGTAAAGCATGATGCCCATAAAGCAAGCATTATGCTTGACTGCTATTCGATGGCAGGCATTCTGTCTTAGTGTAAGGCCAGCACGGAACATTTCTTGTTCACTAATCGGACAGAGAACCGAATATATGTCGGTTATAGCAAACGAAACTTTAAAAAGATACGCTAGAAATGTACCCTAGAGCAAAAAATCCCACCAAGACTTTACATACAGACATTATTGCGCACCTTGTCCGCCCTAAAGCGATCTACCGTTCCGGATAGACCTTGAAATAAACAATTGGTGTGCAGGATGAACATAAAGCAGCAAGTGCAAGAGGGAAGAGGGCTGAGTTATGTCCCTCCCTCCAATGCTCGTTTGTAGCAGCCCGTCAGTTATTCAAGCCACATGGGCGTACAGATCTCACAATTAAACAGCCATTCCTTGTGAAAAGCGTCAGTGTACTTAGCTCATGCCGGATGTTTTGTGATTTTTAAAAACTGCGGGTTATTGACGAGTGTGCTTGAATGTCCACAGGAGTCTTGCATACTTATATGGGTAGGTCTGATGACGTGAAGGAACATCTAAGTTCTCCAGAAGTATTGCTGACTAGATGAAAACAACCAGCTGCTTGTTAAGATGGCTCAAAACGCGTACTTTCCCCCTCGGCTTATGTTTGTATTGTCCATAGGAACGTGCACTTTATGATACAGTTGACCTTTTCTTCGTTATTTCTTATCCGGCTGTGGCAGCCCATAGCACAGTGGTACGTGGGATTTTCACCAGTGCAGAGAGTCGTGGATTCGGATCCCGTGTAGGGCATACATACTTTCTCTACATCTGGCACCTGCTTACAGGTATAGACTTAGGGGGAATTCTTCGGGTACTCGGGGTGTCCATATTTTCCGCATCACCTGAACGCCTTCAATTTCTCTGTCACCTTCAACCCCTGTCATGAGATAACCTTCATTCCTGACACGAGGTCAAACAAGGAAAAATTGCACCCGGATTTCGATTTTAGGTCAAAGATGTTGGGTTTCACAAACGGAAAAAGAAATCTTTGTACTCTCTCTCTCACACACACACACACCCCTAAGTAAGGCTAGACGGATGTTATGGCAAAGATCATATGTTGTCGTTAGTTTTTCCTCCTTTCTCACTTTCTGGCTGTCGTTAGTCCCCTCGTAAAGCAAACAATTAAACACGCTTCCATTTAGCTTAATGTGCTGGTTCCATAGGTACAGAACAGGTTCTAAAAAGCTTTTCGTGAAATGTTTTTGTCCATCTGCGCGTTTATGTGAAGTCTATGGGCATTTTATAATTATAATATCGAAGTGGCCATTAGTGAGAGAAATATTCTGTTTATATGTGGAAACCGCCGCTCCCACCCCACCCTTAAGTGTACCTCGCTACCTACACATTTCGAAAAGCCCGAAATATGCCATGTGCACAAGAACAGCACGGTCAGATGTGTGCTTGGGTGAAGCAGACGTTAGATACAGTTTTCACAAAAATAACCTGCAGCCAATCTTGTTCAAATAAAAAAATGCAAACCAGAGCGAAACCAATTGAATAGATAGCGCCGTTCGGGAGGGAGTGGTGTGCGAAGGATAATCTCACAGGTAGAGTAGAGAACAGTGTGGGAGGTGAAAGTTAGGAAACTAGAGCTGAAGAGAGGTGAGACGTACTTGCATCATCATCATCATCATCATCATCATCATCATCATCATCATCATCATCATCATCATCATCATCATCATCATCATCATCATATTATTATTATTATTATTATTATCATTTACATTTACATAGCGCATCACCACGTTTAGAAAACGCGGTTCGTGCGCTTGACCCACCAGGATGGATAGACATTAAGGGTTCAGAAAATACAAACTATACAAGCTATGCAAACAAAAACTACGCCAAAAATACAAGAGCAGAAGACTAAGTTACTGACATACGAACGAAATATCTATGTACGAGCATATATATATATAGGTTGTGTGCGCGCGCGGGCTTTTGTCTTTGTGTACTTGAGTGGGTGCCTTCTTGTATGACCAGTCTAGAACGAAAGGCACTATTCGTTTGCCATTGAAGGAGATGCTAAATGTGCTTAGTCATTTGTTAGATGGTTGCCAGAGGACAGCGTTTCTACTCGGTCGTTAACGACCAGGACTGATTACTGGTCGCCCGGCAAACAACAGCCCTGTCTCTCCGTGGCCTGAACTGGGTGTCTAGTGACGGCAGGTTGACCGAGCCATTTAGCATTCGCCATTCCGTGCAGTTCAAAAAGTGGGCGCAGCAGTCGGTCCTCATATTACACACGACTCTTCACTGTCAACACCAACAACACACATTTGCGCTAGTCGAGAGAACAGCTTGAATCACCTCCGAAGAAAGGACATTCGTGGTAATAAAACTTGAGATAAATATTGGTGTTTTTTCCTCGACTGTGTCTTTTCTATGAGAGGAAGAGGGGAAGGGTGTGAAAAGCCATATATGGAAATATGTAGGTAGAGACACGTTGACACAAGGGGACTAAATGAAATTACAGGGAACAATATTAGGCTATAGCACTAAGCTGCACTGAGATTAAAGACAAGAATGAAAGCAGATTTAGTAGTCCCGGATCGAGAGAGAGAGAGAGAGAGACAGAATGTCAGACGATTTTAAATCCCTGGTTGACTGCGGGCTCAGAAGACTCCAAGATTCAGTGAGGGAAGCAATGTCGGCCATTTTGATACATACAGGATGTATGAACAAGAGAAGGATGATTGCACAAACTGTTGGAGTGCTTGCTGCAAACGCAAAGCTCAGATACTTCTATCCCCCTCCCTCATCAGCATTGCTATCGAATTCCTGGTGTCGTCCATCTTTCTCTCTCTCTCTCTCTCAACAGTTTTAGCTACGATTTCTTAAGTTGACTGATATGGGCCTATTGTAATCATCACTCGTGAATTCATTGCAAAACATTCTTCTCTTTCCCTCCCCCCTCCCACACACACGATGCACAAACCGACTCACGTACTCTGGGATGCTGTGAAATTTGTTGGTGACTGAGTGGCAGTGGATAGAAGAGGCTGTTACCAGTGTAAGGAGCACATGCGGAGCGATGGCGTTCAGACGCGTGAATGTACCCCTCCCTCCCTCCCGCACACACCTCTAGTGACTCACCCAGCGATTTGCCCTGTCAGACCCGAGTGATCCTCGGCCGGAAGTTTGTGATCAGCGTGTCTGGATAGCGGGGCTGGTAGCTGGCACGGTTTATACAGCCTGCTCAATGCAGCGAATTTGCGAGCGATCCTGATCGCTTACTTCCACACCCGGTCAGTCAGAATACATATGCAAATGTCATCCGACAGATGACGTTGACAGTTTTGACAAATTCAAAAAAAAAAAATCGGAAGGCGATGCAGGGAGGCTAAGGATTGCTCAAACCTGATATTTTAGAGAATTATTTCCTGGACTTGAGGCAGCGTGGAATGTTCAGGCAAAGACTACAATAACAGATATGCCGCAGATGCATCAATCCTCTCAATGCAAACTATTTTCAACGCGCTTTCACATTTTCTTGAAATGTGACGATCTTGACAGAAACCCAGGATACCTCAACACGACCGGGCGGTGATTCCTTGAGTGTGACCGCGAGCTGCTGATCCCTCTGCTGATCCAAAGTGATCCGTGTCAGTCGACTGAGATGAGCGACTCGGATCGCTCGCATAGTGTCTGCAATGCAACGGAAGCTTTTCTGCAGAGGCCAACCGCACGATTTCTCACGACTCACACACACCGCTTCAAGACAACAGAAAGGACAGGAACCACGGCGGACCCTGGAAATCCTACAGACACTTCATTGTTTGGGCAACAGTCGTCCACCTATAATGACAGCTACTGACCTTCCACCCGTGACAAAAGAGGGCAGGAAAGATCAGGAACCCAGGTGGTGTAGCGAAAACATGTCGGTTGATTCTAGTATATTTATTGTCGTCGCTCTGTTCCACTTCCGGCTGACTGCATAGAATCCCTCACAATTATCCCCTCATTATCATAATCAGGGTTGTTGAAACGTGTTCTCTAGCCGCACGCCGTGCTTTAAACATTCCAAATGGTTGTAAATCTCCGAAGCTTTTACAGCTCATCTCCATACCTGTCTCTCTCAAGGTAAAGAGTCCTACTTTACAGCAGATTCACCTAAACTTTAAGTATATCCCCTATGGCAAATGCATTCATGAAAGCAAACTCCAATCGATCTGGTAGACAGTTGACGCCCATTTCACTACCGCTTAGGCAGTCATTCAAGTACACTATCTTTCACGATCTTCACAAAGTTAAACTCCATAGATAAATGACATGGGATTGTTTTGAAGATAGCACAATGAGTACCAGGAGCTTTGGATTTCGCCCCATCTGTATCGGCCAGGGGCGTTGTGCGGCGACACACACTTTCAAAATTCAAACGCTCCTTGCGAAAGGTGGTTTAAGGGAAACAAATTAAAGTACGGTGTTTTAAAGTATATTTTTGTCTCCAAAAATCAGTTTCTTCCACCCTTCTAGGTCATACGGTTTTTTTGTTACAGTTGTTGAAACATGACTCCCAAAACGCTGGTCACACCGGAAAGTCCTAAAACATGGCCGGCAGTCATTGATAATCGTTTCCACTGCATTAAGAGGGATCGGTATGAAAAAAGAGACTTACGCCCTCCCTCAGAAAAACAGTTCAGCCAACAAGTGTAAAAGTGTAATGAATGAATGACAGCTGTACATCAGCAAGTGTAAAAGTGTAATGACTGAATGACAGCTGTACATCAACAAGTGTAAAAGTGCAATGAATGAATCACAGCTGTACATCAACAAGTGTAAAAGTGTAATGAATGAATGACAGCTGTACACCAGCAAGTGTAAAAGTGCAATGAATGAATGACAGCTGTACATCAACAAGTATAAAAGTGTAATGAATGAATCACAGCTGTACATCAACAAGTGTAAAAGTGTAATGAATGAATGACAGCTGTACACCAGCAAGTGTAAAAGTGCAATGAATGAATGACAGCTGTACATGAACAAGTGTAAAAGTGTAATGAATGAATGACAGCTGTACATCAACAAGCGTAAAAGTGTAACGAATGTATGGCAGCTGTACATGAAAAAGTGTAAATGTGTAATGAATGTATGGAAGCTGTACAAAGGTCTATGAATACTGCTGCGGCATGGGAACAGAGCAAAGATGTAAACAACTTTCTCGATATATTGTCCGATTTTTCTTTCAACAAACAAGCAGACAACTAAGCAACAAATCTTTTTAAAAAACCAAACAAAGAAATAAATAAAAACTGATTCGCAATGAATGAAGTGGACGTGTGTTCAACTGCCTGACAACACCCGGGTCTTTCTCAATCAGACGAATATCGACGTCGTGTTTGGCTGAACGACGGCGTAAGGCCAGCTACGACCCGGGTCAATCGCCCGGTTAGGAAAGAACTCAACACAGAGTTTGATTCATACACAGCTGACAAGCGTGACCTGCATATTTCTTCGTTGTTTTGGACTTTTTGCTGAAGGGCGGGCGTTAGCACTTTGCTTTACTTGTACCGGCCACATGGTTGGAGGGAAACGGAGTTGCGAACAAAGACCTCTAGGAGTGTTTGTAAGCACTCAACGTGATCTGGCCTGTGACGTCATGCTACCCCTTACTCCCGGCCTCGTGAAACCCAGGCTGACTGCGAGAGGCTTGAGATAAGGGGACTGTAGCTCACAGCTGTTCGCCCCACCCCTCTTCCCAAACCAAATATCCCTATGTACTTATAATTATATTTCCAGTCTCTGTCCAGCACACACACACACACACACAACCTCACGCACACACACACACCCTCACACACACACACTGCGCCTATTTTTCTTTTTCTCAGTATTTCCACCCTATCTGAAAACCACTAGTGGTTTTCTAACTTTTGAATCAGTTTTGGACACAGCCAGATACAATGGAGGCCCGCTTGAAGAATTTCTTTTGTTAATTTATAAATCTTTTAGAAATAGAGAGAATAATACAGAACTGCATATTTCCCCTTGTTTCAAACCTCTAGGACGTTCAAAACATCTTGTGAAATCAGTGCTTTAAAACAGTGCCGATTTTTGCATTTTGACTACATTTAAGAATTCAAGTATACTTAAAACTTTGATAAAAATTGGTATACCATCTATTCCTAAAACTAGTATTTGCAGGCAACGTTGTATGAGCAGCTCTCATGTTCTGTCAAAACAGCTTTTGATGGTATGAACCTTCGTGTAAAGTGCTAATGAATCTTGAGTATATTCACGCTTTTAAATTGAAGCAGACGTTTATATCCCTTCCTTTTTTATGTAATACACCCTGTCAGTCTATACCTGTTGTTCTTTTGAAGTTTTTTTTTTCAAAAATTATTTCCTGTTCTCTTTACATTCGTGGTGAGACCATTTTTTCCTCTGACCAGTATTAGCATACGGAGTTTCCTTATGCAACTACTTGCTAGTCTTATCTCATGATTAAATTCTTCTAAAGCGACACTTCGATGAGAGAAAGTGCAACATCAAGTGATATCTGACTTGATCTTATTGTAAACAAAGATTAACTTCCTCTAGTTTCTATCACTGGTGAATTTGTTAAATATATGCTTTCTATACCCAGCATGAATTTGTTGAACATACTGTGCACTTCATTTTTTTAACCAGCAGCACCATCTCACCAGGCCGGCGACCTCTGTCAGATAACTTCAAACCTGTCAAAACAAACATTAGGTTTCGGGAGTTTTAGAGGCTTCTTTGTTCGCCTGCTTCACAAAGAGAGAGAGAGAGAGAAAAAAAAAAGGAGTGAAAGAGAGTATTATAATATATTTTTGTACTGTCGAACATGTCATGCTACAGGTCAGTCACTCCCTTGCGTAACCCAAGCTGAAGGTAAAAGGCTTGAAATAAGAACTGAAGGAGACTGCATGTCCTCACGTCCCACCCCAACCAAATATCCTCCATGATCGTTAAAGATCGCCTGGCAATGAAGGTATTGTCCCCAGCTGACCCTCCCTTTGCTTTCGGGCCACGGTGCATTGATAGTCGTGACAGTTCTGAAGGAAATAAAAAGGAGGCGTGCCTAACCGTTTCCTAATTTAAAAAGGACGTTTGTTGAGAGTGTACGGCGTCATAAAGCCTGAACAGGAATGGAGAATAATATGTAAGTACCACCCTGCAAACAATAGACGCATTGTTTGAGAATGTTCCCTGGGGTGATGGCAAACAGTGTAAATCCTTCGCGCTCACAGTGGGGTCTGGATTTCTCAGATGGTGGAGCTGCGGACTAGCAGGTGGAAGGTTGCTGGTTGGAAGCCTGGTGTGGCCAAGGATTATTTCCTAGAGTTACACATTGTGCAAACTCCATTTGGCCATCTTCCCGCACATTTTAGTTGCCTGTCCGCACTGGCCATAATACTGCAGCTATCAGTCTCGTCGTTCTTTCAGTGCATAGCTTATAGTCCACCGTCCTGATATGCACCCAGTTTGCGGATGACGTTAAGCAAAAAGTAACCAACCAGCCATCCCGCCCACAAACCTCACAATCAGGATTGTTCATGCGTACCCCGCCAGTATTTTCTCACCAGCGCACAGCCACGCATGCATGCGTCCACCGACAGACACATGAATGACGCATCGGTGAGGGGAATTGATAGACGGACGAACAGATAGAAAAAGGAAAAATCAAAGATGAATAGTCGTGTTGGATGCATAAATCTGACTTGATGATCCTTTCAGAGACAGACTATGGGCTGTTTCCACTGTGGATTCCATAAGGTGTGTGGTCTCCCTTGATACATGGTTTTAGTATGCAAGACAGTGGTCACTAGCACCAAAGTGGATTTAAGAAGAAACACAGCACAATGGGCCACCTTACAGCATTACAACAAGAGACAATAAACACTAAGACAGAGAAAAGAGTAAACATGTGGGGTGTATTTGGATATAGAAAAGGCATATGACATGCTCTGGCACGAGGGGCTGATCCAAAAACTGTACCAACTAGGCAGTTGTAAACTAGGCAGTTGTTCAACTCACAAAATCCTTTATGTCAGACCGGAAAAAAAATCAAAGTAAGAGTAGAAGATAGCTCCTCCAAGGAGGTAAACTAGGACAGGTTTAGGGATGGGGACCACTGTAACTACTTTCCGCAGATTCGGAAAGGTTCTCTTATCAAGTATTTCATTGAATAATTGGAGCATTAACTGTTTTGTACTGGGGTGGCTTTTTTGGAGCATTTCGTATGTTATCATGTCAGGGCCTGGGGCTGATCCTTGGTTTTTAGACTTTAGTGCTGGTTCTAGTTGGTTCTTAGAAATTTCACATGCTAATCTGCAAGGGTCTTCTTTGCTCAACGGGGGCACAAACTCCTTTCCGCGTTTTCATTGTGTATCTTAAATTCAGGGTCTAAGTTGTCATTTGAGTTGGCTTCCTGGAACATTTCTACCAACAGATTCGCTTTTTCTAAGTTTGTTTCAAATTTCTCCTTATCTTTTGTCAGGGTAGGCATGGAAGTCCTTGGACCTTGGTTAAGTCTTTTGATTTTTTTCTAGCTATCATTCAGGTTTGCGCTAAGATTTAGGGACTCTGTAAATTTGAGCCATTGGTCTCTTTTGCTTTTAGAATTGTCGCTTTTGCTACTGCGTTAGCTCATACATATTCTAGCCTGTTTTCAATATTTTTATGTTTTTTCCCTTTTTTTGTTTTTGTTTTCTATTTGTGACTGCCGTTTCACATTTTTTGGACCACCAAACCTGTCGACTAAAATTATTCTATTTCTGGATTAAAGTTAGTTATTGTTTCTGTTACTGTAATATCATTTCTGCTCCTCCTCCTTTGTTAGGTTTAGGTCTACTTTTAAAGATTGGAGGAGGGGGGATTTGTAATCTGGTAGTGGGACTGGTGAAGCTTATTTCTTGAAGGGCAATGATTTCAGGCATGTTATTTTTTATGAAGTTTAATAAGTCTATTTTATTACTATTTAGTGCCCTGCAGTTCCACTGCATAAACTTAACCTGTTGTAGATCCATTTTAATATAGAAGCATGGTCATCAGTCCTGACAGAGTTCTTAGCATCGTTGTTAACACTAGTAGATCAGTTTGGTTTTGGTTTGGTTGTAGTGCACGACCTGGTGTCATGAGGCCCGCCACACCGGCCACATATGGCTCTTAGTTTGCAATGTTCTGCAATGTGACCAAAGCCATTGCAGTTGAAACACTGCCGTTCCGTTTGGTTGAACTGGTCAACCCTGTACAGTGTGTATCCTGGCCTGACTGTCTGCGGCGTCTCTATGTCGGAAAACTCTAACAGTACTGTCCGACTTGGTGCTATGCCCTCTTTTGTTTTAATATTAAATCGTTTAAGGGCTCTGATTTTGATTTCCTGATTTTCCTCCAGGAGAGAGTTGAGGGAGTCTAGACTTTCTTCTAGTGGGACGTTTCTAATAACGCCTAGTCCTCTTTTCTGTTTAGCTTTATCTTTTCCTTCATCTCTTCTGCGTTTGTGGCAGGAGACCGCTACTCCCAGGAACGTGGTTATTTCTAAGGCTTTAGTCTGTTGAGCTGCATTTTTGCAACCTAGAATGAGAATGTTTGATCGGTTAGATTGCCCAACCTCTTCTATCTCTCCAAAAAAAATTTTATTTCTCTAGTTAGCCTACCTGGCCTTGCTGTAGTTAGGATTCTGGATTCAGTTTTCGGTTCGACGATCACCGGGAATATGAACTGATTTTCCCTGTGTTGTATTTCTTTCCTGGTTGTCGTTTTAGGCATTATCTTTCTTTGCCTGTTTTTCCCTGTCACTACTTGGAACCCCTCGTTGTCGGAGTCGCTGTCTTGCCTGTCTGTCACTGACGTCATTGTGTCGCTGTCTTGCCTGTCTGTCACTGACGTCATTGTGTCGCTGTCTTGCCTGTCTGTCACTGACGTCATTGTGTCGCTGCTAACATTTAGGTCAGTGCCGTTGTAGCTTCTGTTCTCTTCCTCCGTCGTGTCTAACTGTCTGCTAACGCTTCTTGTTCTCCTTGTCGTCATTGTCTGTTCTTTGGTCTGTTCTTTGCTCTTTTCCTTTGTCTCCTTCCTACTCTTCCACCTGTCCGTCCATCTGTCCTTCCATCTGTCCGTCCTTCCGTCCTTCCGCCCGTCCTTTCATCCGTCCTTCCGTCTTTCCGTCCGCCTGTCTGCTTGTGTCTATATGTATCAATATATCGCCCATCTGCTTGTCTGAAAGCTTGCCTGCCTATCTGTCTGCCTGCGTGTTTGCTAAGCGCAAGTATGCAAGTTATCAAGCAAACTATCACACCAACGCACGCGCACACACATACACGCACACAATATCATTAGTTAACTAACATCTTAATTGTATGAACACAACGTGGTCTTCTATGCAATAACGAAAGATCCAAATGCACACGAAGACAATACAAGGATAACACTATCTGGCTGGTACGGTACAAGGAAACACCTGGAAAATATCTGTGCGTTTAGCAACTAAGTTACAAGAAAAGGAGATATTGCAGATTATCTGCACATATCGAATGAAACAACACGGATGGTCGATACATCAACATATCTGTGCAGGCACCAGTTTAGTGGCAAGGAAATGAAATTGAAGCGCTTCTGCGTAACTCAGAGGAGGGGTTCTAAACTTTCTGTAACATTTGATGGACAAGTGACAAACTGAAAAGATATTTCATTTTTTTAAGAATTCGATGTGGTGATTGACACAAAAACTTTGTTTTATAATGTCCGGAAAACGTAGCAAAGAGAGGGCCGAAAGAAAGGAACTTGGCAGATCCTCAAAAAGATCTGCCATCCCTTTCTTTATAACGGCGCTATTCTTCACACAGCTAATAATTTGCATTGAGGATTTCATGTATTTGTCCTATGTTGTGTTCGTCCCTTGTTGCATTCGTCCCTTGTTGTGTTCGTCTTTGAATCCTAGTAGTCAGCACACGCTTAGTGAGCGGGCTGACTACATGAACATGGATTCTCTGTATGCACACTTTGTGCACCGAGGGTTAGCTGTGTGAAGAATAGCGCCTTTATAAAGAGAGGGATGGCAGATCTTTTTGAGGATCTGCCAAGTTCCTTTCTTTCGGGCCTCTCTTTGCTACGTGTTTGGGTACGGTAAGCTCCCTTGGGCACAGGCGTCTGCATACGGCTATGTTTGAGTGCTGCCAGTACCTTTGTTGGAGTTATCAGGAAAGTCCGTCAGTCCGAAAGAATGCAGAATGAAGATGGCAAAAACTGAACTTGAGCTGAGTTTGTCCCCCCAGAGAGAGAGAGAGGCAGAGTCATGCATCTAAAGGCATTTAACTGAGAATTAGATTAGCCTGGTTTACTTAAGAACCCGAAATCATTTTAACTGTTATTTCATCGAGATTTTGAGATCCACGGCTTTTGTGATATGTGATTCGCGACACCATGGATAAATAATGTTATATTAAGCTGTTAATTCGTTAACTTTAAGATTTAATTAAGGTTCGTGTTCTACAGTTAAAAACACCACAACAACTGAGGCACGTGTTAAAATTATCTTTTTATCATCTGCATATATATATATACACCCATGTTTTGTAGAAGAAATCTTTACATATGATTTAGAGGCATCTGCAAGTATAGTATATACAATTTGTGAGATTGAAAAATGTTTACAGTGGGTTATCGGAACTACTCTTATAGTTATTATATATATACAATGTTTTAACAAGAGTAGGGGGAGATTTCTAGGTGAATATGCGGAGAGTTTTACATATGGGCCGAGGAATTCTTACCTGGATATATATTAATGCTTATATGTGTGTAGATGAATTACAGAAATGTAGAGGAATATGTTTATAAAGGGATGCATTAGGAGCTTTTAGAAAAGGTTTAGAGTGTGCTGTATGCGATTATTTCGTTTCAGTGCCTGGGATGCTGCCTTGGTTTGAGCTTCAGTAAAACAACGAGGTAAATGGAGAGGCAAACTCATCAAACAATGTCCTTTAAGACGCGCGATAAGGCGAGGTTAACAAGACTTTGGTTATGGGTCGTGCCGCACGCTATTTTGCAGGGACGGACAACCAGACAATGAGGTCGAGGTGCGAGGACGTATTAATATTGTCGTATCGTTATCGTTAGCAGAATCTGGAGGTGGGGTGGAGGGGGTTGTGTGAGGGGACGTCTTCTTGGCACGTCATTTGTACCTAGACACTAAGTGACTGTTTGTTAGGCGCCAGAATGGAGGGTCAGGTGTCAAGTCTCCCAGCAGAGGCTTTACTGTTAAGGTAAATTGCAGGCCCTAGTCCTTTCTCGAATAAACAAAAAGAAGTGAACCCAGTGCAGGTCAGATCACGGGGTTAGCTACCTTGCGTGGATAGAAACGGTTGGTTGGTTGGTTGGTTGGTTGGTTGGTTGGTTGGTTGGTTGGTTGGTTGGTTGGTTGGTTGGTTGGTTGGTTGGTTGGTTGGTTAAGTCCCGACGCAGACTTTGTGCATATCAGGACGGTGTTGCTTAGACAAAGTTTACGTGTTGCCACACGTGGGACTGCTGTCGCAACACGGGCTTCAGACCCACCCAGTCACAGTATACTGACACCGGGCCAACCAGTCCTAGTACTGTTCCCTGTAGTGCCAGGCGTCTGGCAGGGCAGCTACTAGATTGCCAATTTTTAAGTCTTTGGTATGACTGACGAAGTGCGATCCCTCGACCTTCCTCTTCCATCCTCGAGGCGATCGGGGGCAAGGGTACTGAAGTGTGAGTTGCTAGACTAGCAGTAGGGTGCACTAAGCAAGCGTCATTCACAGTTTTAGTGTCTGTATGCCAGTCCTCTTCTCTATCTCTCGTGAGTGAGAGCTCGGGGTGAGAGCGTGTGCACACGTGTATACTAGTGCGCAAAAGAATGGAAGGTTTTTAGTAAATGAACAAAGTCACGGCGCGCTTTAGGTAATAAATCTACTTGTCTCTTACAAGTTAAAAAATGCGCTTTCTCCTATATCTGACAAAACAAAAAGGTATACCTTTTCAAAGAGGAAAATTAAAAACGTTTAGAGAGCGCATATATGGCGACATTTAGAATGTTAAGATTTGTGAACCTGTAAGGTGTAGATTCTAGCTTTTTTTAAAGGAGGACCTGCACTCGGGTGAAATTTGATTGAAAGGCTTCTGGGGAGTATCGCCTGAACATTCCCTACTTGTGTTTCCTGTCCATACGCAATGGTGTGATTAAAATGCACAAAATGCACCACTGTTATGCCCGGGAGAGCGGACCAGCCCAGGAGAAACGACCGCTTCGAGCCATTGTTCGGTTTGCTCTCCGTCATAAATACGGTAATTCGCGTTCACTCCTCTGTCAGCTCTCCCGCAGTCGAAAGGGCCACACTGAGCAAACAGACCTGCTTCTGTGAGGGGGAGTCGCTGAGAGCAACAAGGGTCGACACAGGTACCCCTGCGTCCTTCTCTGTCACATGACCCGCTGTGCATGTGCGTTGTGTCGCATCTGAAAAAAAGGAAAGTTGACACCTTCACATTTGCCATGAGAAAGTCTGGGCAGTCTGCAGCACCTTTCGTGGATGGTTTATAGAGAAAATCGAGACTCTGCAGGTAGGCTTTTCTAAGGTGTTTTTAAATCTGTCACAAGCTTGAAGATTGTTTTCCTTTAAATGAGCCAGTAAGACTTTGCGAGAAATGAAATATAATGAACGTTTTGCTTAAGGACAAAATGATCATAAACATTAAAATGATCTCTTCTGGATTGTCTCATACAGTGGTTTTTTAAGATTTTAATTTGACAATTTGACGGTTCTAAAGAGAAGCCAAAGGCAAAGTTTATGCATAGACCGAGTGACGGAGGAACATTTCTATCTCATACAAGACGAATGAATCCGAATAAAACAAGTGCTGCCATAGACCACGTGATGACTGCACGGCTGTAGATGAAAGCCTGTCACGTGTTTTGCTTCCTCACAAGCTGATGACTTCTGTCAAGGAGTTTACAGTAAAGACATAATTTTTTTAAGTAGGTCTTCAGGTTAACGGGTGTGCATGTGCTTTTGGGTGCACGTGGGGCTATAAAGATGGAAGAGATGAAGGGAAAGGCTGAGGGTCAGGTAAAGGTCGTGAGGGTCCGTTCGGGGAGGGAGGAGAAAAGGCTTTAGGACATTTTTCTTCTAAAATTCGCCCCCAAACGGACTTGTTTAGAATTTAAAAACCCACCTCTATTGACGCGCCCTCTTATACAATTATATCTACAATCAGCCTTTCCTATGCCTTACCCTGGCAAACAGTTGTGTTGGCGTGAAATGCAGGTGCCGCGGTGAAACCCTGTCGCGGCCAGGTGCGCGCCTACACAGCTAGCAGTATGCTTTATCCCCGCTAAAATGGGAATCTTACTGATCCAGTTTGTTTTTTTAAAGGTGTTGTCAAAGAAGACACATACAACGACATAGTTCTCATTGCTTAACGTCCAGTGGCGAAGTAGGTGCACATCAGGAGGATGTAGCATTTTAACGTGCTGCCACACTGGGACTGCTGTTGCAACACAGGCTTCAGTCCCACCTAGTCCCACCGGTCCAATCAGTCCTAGTACTGTTCCCAATAGTGCTAGGGGTCTGGCAGGGCAGGTACTGGATCGGCTGGGAAGCGAACCACTGAGCTCCCGCCTTGGACTAGGAGGCCCTAAACATTAGACCAGCCAGGCAGTCTGCTTGCATGAACAGAAGTAAAAGGTAAATGTAAAAAGGAAAGTAAGAAAAAACAAAGAAAAAATGTAGGCGCCGACGGACGGACATACAGGTGGACAGATGGATAATGGATAGACTTTATGATACCTACATCGAGCAATTGCTTCAGAGGTATTAAGCATGCATAATTTAATCACAGCAAGAGGTATTCATCAATAGTAGGATGGGGGTGGGGGCGATGGCTGTAGTTGTGGTGATGTTGATAGTAGCAGTGGTCGCAGCACCAGCAGAATCGGTAACTACTAGCAAATACAGGTGATAATTATTTGTCGCTGTAGTCATCGTCATAGTTACCGTGCGCTGATGTCAAATACGTTACCGCAAACTCTGAAAACAGAAAGAACGACCCCCATCTTTTAACCTCCACCCAAATAACTCAGAATAAAACGGCCCAAGGCTGTCAAAGCAACCAGTGCACAAACATACCTCCCTCTGGTCTCTTTTCCCGTCTTTCCTCTCTCTCTCCGTCTCTCTCCCGACTCTCTCCCACGCTCTCTCTCTCCTCTCTCTCTCTCTCTCCATATCTTGTTAGAAAGAGTCTTGTCAAGTTCATACACTTCCGGACTGACTGTCAGTAGATAGGCGACTCTTTGCAAAGTTCAAAGCAGTGTTTAATGTGCGCAGCCAGTTTCAGTGGGTCGTCAGTCCATTACAGGTTTATTGTAGCCATGAAAAGGTTCAGTGCGCCCAGGACGGGAGAAAGCTTGAGACTAGACTGTATGATTCAATCACATTGAATGCCTTGCCCTGGGAATGATGGCACACGCTGAGGTTGACAGTGCACTCAGGAAGTGAGATGTGTCAAGTATCAGTTTTTTTCTGCTAATCCTGTTTAAGAGATTTTTCGGTAATTGCAAGTAAAATAAACAAAAATGTATACATGTGTGCAGTAACGGGCTATACATTGCAGCCTTTATCTGAGCAAACAACATTTACCGGTATACGTAAACTTTATGGTATACCTGTTCGCACCCTACAGAAAGATAGGCATTTTAGAAAAAGAAAGCACATGTGTATCGTGAGGAAATGCCGAATAACTTCGGGATTTTATATGCACAATATAGGTCTACTTGCGTGGTTTTTTGTGTGTTTTTTTTATTAACGCACACTTGCAGGCAGTAAAGGTCATGCCTTTTAAAAAAAAACTTTAAAAACTCGAAATCCCCATAACTCAACGCCAGGTGAGCAGTCAAATCGTATTAACAAGTGCAATGAAGCGTGTTCAGCCTAGCGTTGAAGTTCTGTTATATTTTATCGGCTCGGCGTGCACGCAGAAAAGATACTCAAAAGATAACTCGGAAGGCACTATCTGCGAAGCGCAGTAGGCAATATTTATTTCATTTTGGTATACATTTATCAAACAAGAACAAATGAGGACAGAGCGCTATAAATCGTCAAACGACAACCCCAGCAAAGTACTGGCAGCGCTAGACACAACCGTATGCTGACGTATGCAGTCAAGGGAGCCTACCGTACCCAAACACGTAGCAAAGAGAGAGTCGAAAGTAAGGAACGTGGCAGACAAACACTAATATCCTCGTACCAAACAGAATTAAAAGCGTCCACTCTCGTCTCGTCCCTGAGGAAATGAAGACTGTTGTGTAAGTCCTTTTAAATATGAAGGATTAATAGTGCGGGAAGAAAGAGAGAGAGGTTAACTAGCCAACACATTGCTAATAATTAAACGCATTATAGAACAGCTGAAATTGTCCAGGTAAATGTTCGATGTTAAATAGAAATTTCACACGAAGCACAATTTTTTAATCGGAGGGAGGGGAGAGCTGTTCCAAAGGATTGTACAAAGGATATCACGCGACTTGCAGTTGTATTGGCTAGCGGATCTTTGACGTAATGCGAGTGGCAAGTGGGTTCGTCTGTAGATCTGTATCGCTTTTGAAATGTTCTTTTTCTTCACGCCTCAAGTAATTCGCACTGAACATACAGTACATTGCCGCCCACTTCTGGTTCGAGAAAACATTAATTTCGCGTTCCGCGAACGAAATGGGGATGGAGGTGAGGCAACTGGAGAGAGTTGTCATGACAATAAGGTTACTGTGTGCGCTTTACTGTTCAAATTTCCGGCGCGCTTTGATGACGTTCCCCCCGCCCCCCACCACCACCCCCCATCTTAAATCGACTCAAGCTGGCTGAGGGAGGTGACGTGAAAGGTTCGAAACTCTCGTTAGGGGTCAAGGGTTCGGGTGGAGGTGTCAGAACTGCTTTTATGTCGGTTGTTGAACAAAAATGCTGTAATAGTTTTGAACAGGCCAGTTCTGACAAACAATAGGAAAACTTTGTTTGCCTGCAATGCTCATAATTATATGCTTTTTTCGGAAGGCTTAAACAAAAATGTGAATTATGCATTGCCTCCATCAGTATTTTGACATAGGGAACACGAGGAGGGACATGTATAAGGAAAGTTGGCAAAAGTGGTCAGTTAAACACACAAACGACTTTTAATGTTGGCTGTCGGAAGGAGCGTAGAAGTCATTCTGTACACCAGAGTGAAAAGTTTTCCTGGTGCAGAAGTAATAAAAAGTTCATAAAGCAGAATTTTTTAAAAAAATTGTCACAAATTTACAGTACCGGTAGTGTTCTAAACTATAAACCTTCTAGCAGTGAGAAAGAGAGAGGGGGGGGGGAAAGAGAGGGTGTGTGTGTCGTTATGAACGTGCTGAAGTCCGTGCATAGTTGCTTTTCGAGCAGTCGATTGTAAAAAGTCTCTTCTATTACCGTTTGTGCTTTTATTCACAACTTTTCCCACACTCATCAGAATGCACCGACAATCAGGCAGTTAGCTTCTGTGGCGAGAAAAGGCCGTCAGTACTTGGTTTCAGGTTAATCTCCAACAACACTACCTTTGTCACGCCATCACAGGTCATGGTAATGGGTTTAAAACACCAGTTAGTGAAACCCTCGGACGTCAATTGTCCTTTGTGCAGGCTATAAAACACATGTTATTGTTGTAGCTGGTTGTCGAAGACAACACCAAAAACTGACGGTACAGCAGAGGGGGGGGGATGTTTTATCTTTTCTGTACCCGCAGGCATCTGAATTAAACTTCAAGTCACGCTGATATAAAACAGATAAAAGTGACAGTTTGGGTGGGCAGGGGATGGCACATCTATGACGACATCGCTGTGTCGGCGAGAAAATCAAAAATAAAATGCACCGTGTATTGCGTCGTTAGGAAATCGTCGCCACATTAAGTGTAGAGTAGCTTTTTAACTATTTTCTTTCCATACTTTAATTATTTTTTTTTTGGGGGGGGGTTCTCGTAAGACATGATCACTCGCGCATCGACGCGACCGCATATTTATTTTGGCTCTCATTCTCTCTTCCCTTACATCCCCCTTTAGTCCCTGTTTATGTCCCTTCTTTCCCCCCCCCACCTTCTACCTCACACCTGCTGCCCCCTCCCACCTCTCACGTCTTCCTCTATACTCCTCTCCATTCTTTTATCATTCTCTTGCTCTTCTTTCCTATCTTGCTCATCTTCTGTATCCTTTCTTTCTCTCCCTCCTTTTCAATATCATTTGATCCCTTTTCCTATTTCTGGTTTCTACCCTTCTTCGTTCTTCTTTGTCTCTTTGCCTGCTATCCTTCTCCTCCTTGTCTACTTCTACCATCTCTCCCCGAATTCAGTTTAGAACTGAAAAGCAGCCATTCAAATCTCGTCTTCACTTGTTTTTATAAGTTGTAGTACTTCCTCCTTACTGGCCTTTTTTAATAGAATTTTTGAGTCAGCCAGTATCTTGGCAGCAAATGCAACATCATCTTAAATCTCTAGATTCCCCATAACCTCTTCCAATATTTCTTTGAATGTTTCAGGGGTCCCAGGTTCACCCCCAACCCTCTAACCGCTCACAACAATCAGCAAACCTATGGGAAACCAACCCGCCGCTCGCACTTGACGTGACAAAGCAACAGCTGCAAGCCTATAGGGGCTAAGGGGTGTGGGCCCATGCTCTGTTTGCTAAATTTAGTATGCTTTCACCAACTCAGTGGACCCTCCCCCTCCAACAAACGCGTCTTTTCCGGGGGGAAGCACTGATCTTAAACTCGCCCCGTCTTTGAAGACTAAAGTGTACAGCTCGCTGAGTTAAAAGGACGTCACACGAGTGTGACTGTTACATGTCTTGAGCTTATGTCGGTCTTTTAGACCAACTTCAGTTACAAAAACCTTAAAGCCAAACTCGGTTGCAGAAGTTTTCTACAAACCGAAAGTTTGTGGATCAGACTGCACTTATGATCGATGCCTATAACTGGCGCACTTCGGTCATCAAATACGTGCGTGTTAGCAGAAAGGAATCGTAAGAGTAGTGGATAATGTCGAACGCAAGCTTTTTGAAACATAAATTTCAGTTTTGCATATACGTGTGCCATACTGCCTTACTTTTCTGAGTAACGCAAATTTCAGTCATAGCAACTCTAAAGTACAAACTAAATCTCGCCACTCACTTCACTTGAGATTAGGAGTTAATTCAAATTTCTACCGTTGGTTTTGCTTTCTGTCTGTCTGTCTGTGTGTATATCATTTTTAAGTTAGGCTTCAACGCGAGCTGTTCTCTCTGTTGTGATAATAAATATCCTAAAGTCTTAAAACCACACATTGCAGACTGAGCCGTCGACTTTCCAGGGACTAAACTCCAGGAAAGGTACCTGACTTCTTTGAGGAATTGTCTTTCTTGGGCAGAATAAGGGCGACAGTATGGGAATCGCTGCCACCAGATGCTGCAAACGCGAGAAGCCTCAACCTACAAGTCCGACCACCGCTGGTCTGAAAGTAAGTCACTTGTCCTTTGGGTGATTTGGCAAACTGCACACTCGGTCGGTCGGTTGGTCGATTGGCTGGTTGCTTAACAGGGCTCTCCTGTGCACAGGTGGCATTTGTTAAACGAACTAGTTAACAAGTAAACACGAAAATATCTTACACATATCTATTTAAAATTCTATCTCACCCGGGCTCTAGCATGCTTCCGTTTAGTCTGCAATGCTAAATCAACTACTAGATAAGGATCTGTCTGACAACATACACATTAACGTCGGCAAAAAACAAAACAAAACAAAACAAAACAAAAAACGAAAAAATGGAATGTTGAACGGAAGATGCGAGAATCGAACACTGTATTTTCAGTCAATGACCCACCGCTACGGACCACATGAAAGTTGTGTTTATTCTGGCGATAAGAAGTTGCATTATTACGCCTCGGCTCGTGCAGCTTCTTATGGTTAGAATGAACAGAATCCGGTGAAGTCCTCTGTAGCTGAATAATAAAAAACCCACTGGTTTTAAGAACTGAAAATTAGCTGTTCGGGTTGCGAAATTTCTCTTTCTTTCTTTGTTGTGGGGATAGTGGTTAGGGGCGAGGTTAGGTTCTTTCTAGCTTTGTTCCTTACGCAATAGGTGATTTAACCAGTAGGTGATTAAGCGTTCCCGGCTGCAT
This sequence comes from Lanistes nyassanus, assembly GCA_004794575.1. Classification (NCBI taxonomy): domain Eukaryota; kingdom Metazoa; phylum Mollusca; class Gastropoda; order Architaenioglossa; family Ampullariidae; genus Lanistes; species Lanistes nyassanus. The sequence goes on from SMGT01016053.1 coordinate 319,719, forward strand.
TGTAGCATGCTAGAGCCCCTGTTGAAAAGGCAGAAATGAATGCAATATCTCGTATTCAGCAGATGCGACCCAGCTTCTACCTATCTATCTATAGGGGATGCTGCGAACTACTACTCTCTTTAAAGAAGTTTTCAAACTTTTAATGCTAACTGCAACAACGTAGATTGCATGAGTTTTTGTATCTGCCCTTCTGATCTCTATCACAACAGTGGTTGAAAGACCCGTTCACTCTGTTCATTTTACGTGCTCCTTTATGTATGAACAGGAGATACGAATCTTCATCCAGTCCAACCCAGAAACTGAAGTCGTAATATCGCCATCCTTTATCAGCATCGTGTACACTTTTCACCGTCTATGCACAGATCACACCCTTAATGTGCGGGGATCACAGGTTTGATTCGCAAAATAATATGTGAAAACTGTGGTTAGGGGACGATAGTACTGAGCTTTCATGAGTGACCTCAGACTATGCAAATGAAAGGAGTCGACATCTGTTGACAATATATAGTTTCTGCATCCGACTGCACCCAAAGCTGTCACCACAGACACATTCAGCTTCTCAGGCCGACAACGAAGAGAAGCGTCTGTCGTTAATAACGTGCACCCTGTAGCCTGTAGACGAGGACTGAAGCAGATTTGCAGCATTGATTTTAACGATCACAAAACGCAAACAGTTTTTTTTCAAAAAAAAAAAAGAAAATCTGAAGCCTATACGTAGTTGGAAACGTAACCGCTTTACGCTACTCTCAGTGCCTGGAGAACTACACTGAGCTGTACTCTGGTTTTATGAGGTGCATCCCAGGATGTTTAGCTGTCCAGGAGTGCATCGCCGATAACGGGCAGGCAATTTCGACAGCCAGTACGCGCGAGCGCGTGCAGTCGCTGGAACGTACGTGCGCTGGTGGGCGGTCAGTTTTGTCGAAGGCCCCGGGTGGATGGAGAGAGCGCGCCCGGGCCTTTCTGCTGCCCCCCCCCCCCCCGCCGCGGAGGCTGACGATTGGTGCGCGTTGCACGCAGGCCGCCTCTCACCCGATGCCAGCCTGATTTTTTTAGTTCGATTTCCCCACGGACGAGTAATCAACGGTCGTTTCGGGATACAGCGTAGGAGGACTATCACAGCACTAATGGAACTGTGCTCCTTCCCTCGTTTCATTCAATGACCCCTGCAGTGTGATGCTTTACAGCCTGGTGGGAAACAGCAACAGCAACAACATCAACATCATCATCATCATATCAGCATCACCAGTACTAGCAACATCAACAGCAACAGTGACAGCAAAACGCCATCAACAGCAGCAACCACCGAAAATATAAAACAAAGACAAGGAAGGAACGAGAGGAAAAGAGAAGGAAGTGTTTTACGGAATCATCGACAATGTCAGCTTTCCCCCAAATACCGGGTGGTAACGAGTAAAGAAAAACAAAAGATGCTGACGAAGATAAAAGAGGAGTTTTGAAACGACTGAGACAAGTCACGCGCTGGCCTATTTCCTCCTTACAGCGCGCTCCTTTGTACGTCATTGGCCTGCACCCAGAATTTAAAAAAAAGTCACTCGCAGCTCTTGGCTTCACTGTGCCGTTCGAAGTTCATGGTTCTTCCAGTGATAGCCCACAGTTTGTGGAGGTGTTCCGCACAAGGCTGATGCAAGCAGCCTGGTTGGAGGAACGACAGATGCGGCGAACAGCTTCAAGTCATCACCACCACAGAGATTTTTCTGATGCACTTTTAGTGCCTTGTTCTTCTTTGGCGTGGGTTCCTCGAAACGTTCAGTATCGTTTTCAGTGTCTTCCGATGATCGCAAGTCAGTATCGCTGTCTGAGTCACCCCGTGGGACGACCCAGTGCCCACTCTTTCATTCTCTAGCCCCCTCTGGTCGGGTCAATATCCCAGAGGAAGGAATGGTTTCCAAACCGGCGACAGCCACGCTGGCCTTCTTTCAGGTATTGAACAGACTTGCGATCCTATGGGTGTTTAGAAGACTGGGCTTACCAAATACACAAAAACATGCAGCGCGAGCTACGATTCGACCGACAGAAACCTATGTTTCACGTCGTGTGGAGCTACTTCGTCAACGAAAAGACAACTGCGTGTACTTTGTTGTTCTGAGGAGCAGCCTGTGAACTTTCGTGGAGTTATCATCTACCGAGGTTTCGGAAAAAAACACAAAAGGTTTTGTGTTTGTTGTGTGGATTAAGAACGTGTTTAATTTACAACGCAATGCCGAAAGATAGCATTTAAAATTATCGGAAATGTTAGTGAGACAGATATATAGAAAAGCTATGTTCAGGCATGCAGAAAAGGTCTGCGTCGATGAATTTGGCTGTGTCTAGCTTTTCCGAAAAGAGTTTTTCAATGCTGTAAGAGCAAATGTTTTTGCGCAGTAGCTTCTCCCCGTCGCAACCTTTAATACGCATCTCTTAACTCTGGTCAAGATGCAGCAGGTTAAAGGGGGTTCAGATTCGCCCTCAGTGAGTTGCCCACCGATAGAGGATCCTGACTGCGCAACAGAGGTCGCTGCATTCGTTGCACTTGTTCCTTCTCTGCCATGTCACCCCGTGCAAAGCAGGCAAGCATCTGTACTACCCCACAGCTTGGGAGACATAATAGGCGAGATGGACAATCATCTCCCATCCGGACACTGAGACACGTCCTTTTTCAAAACTGGCTGCACGCATCCCGCCCGAAAGTAAACTTTGATTGTGGTCGATTCTAGAGACGAACCGCTGGAGAGCTTAGCTTCTGGCGCTGAATTCGCAGTATTCTGGCGAGTGGGCCTATGGGTTGGACCAGCAATGTGTGGCTGTTATTCTCCGGCTGTGAAAATATGTTTAAAATAGAGAACCTTTTCTGACGTCTTCAAAGGGGAGTTTTTCACTCACCGTAACTTCTGTCTACGCAAGACCAATGAAAATGGCAATCGTTCCTTTGCGCCGAGGCCGCGGTCTGGCATCAAGCATGGAGGTAAAGCTATCTCTGTCAGACAGCTAAGACAAACTGCTTGTAGATTAGTATGTCCTTTCACAGGTCTGCTAGCTTCACTTTCTTTTCTATTATAACCTATCTAACTTTTCTGCCCTGGTTAACTTTTGATCTTTGTTGTTGTTGTTGTTGTTGTTGTTGTTTTTTAGATTGAGCGCTTGTTGCGAACTGGGGGTTTTGAAAGAGACAACCGACCTCCGTGTTGCTCTCCCCGCCTGCGTGACCTTGTCACACGCACACAAACGGCTCGTGGTGGCGTTCCCCCCTCGTCCGCGAACAATTATTTCTTACTTATGAGTGGAGACCTCAGAAATCACTATCTCACTAACCTTCCCTGGCCCGAGCCCCCACTCCACTCTATTTCACAACTAAAGATAACAAAGATGATTTCTGAGAAAGAGAATAAAAGGGTTGTTTATTTACAAGGTAATTTTGGTTTTCATCTAATACGATAGGGCTGTGCCACAGCTCACTTCCTCTCCCTTACCA
>SMGT01016053.1:323253-365673 GCA_004794575.1 Lanistes nyassanus
AGGAAGGGTGCGCTTATTGCTTCCTCAGTGGATCGAAGAGTTCTCACGTTCAGGCAGAATGTCAAGTCTATTAGCTTTTGTCACATGTATTATCTGATAATTAGCTTCACAGGAGAGCAATAAGGAGAAAACTTGCCATTCATTAGGTATCTGATTTATTATTCACTTTGACCAGACAGCGAGCCATCCCTATCCAGCTTGACACACAAATGACATCTAGTGTAAAAACAATAATAATAGGTTTACTTAATATTTGTCTTTTTCCTTTCATGTTCTTGTACCTATTTATTACCGAAAGAAACAGAAAGAAACAAGCCACCCCCCCCACCCCACATTTTGTATTCCTCTACTAAAATTCAAGAAAACGTGTTCCTAGCTTGTCCCCATGCTTAACATCTTACCGTCTATAGTCTAAGGATAAAGGAAGTCGCATATCATGCCTTGTCACAGTTATGATGCAAAGTTTTAAGCATTCACGCGAGTTATAAATGCGTTTATTGTTTGCCCAAACGTACCTTTTCCCTAACGCAGGGCGCGCATTTTGTTCTCAGAAGCGCCCGCCATATTGCTAAATGAAATCTAACGTCCAGCTTGCTTTATGTCCACACTCTAACCAGTCATTATAAAGGTACGGATGTTTATATGCTCAGATGCGTTTACCCAGTCGGTTATAGATCCTGCGACATTCAGACAAGTTCCTCTGTGTCTCCGCTGTGAGAATGATGGATGTCCTGTCTGCTTTCTGACCGTCTGTATTCTTTGACTGACGGGAGGCAGCGGAGGTTTTCCGGTTGCCGGGGCGCTGTACTCTGGCACCGCCGCTGTGTGGCAGGACATGCATGTTACCACATTCGTCTGCATAGCATAAAAATGCGTGAAAGTATCGCTTTGTTTATTCTTCAGCCTGTGTTACACTGCACGTTGATGGTGAAACGTGTTTGGCCTCCTGTAAGGAAATCTGTATCAACCCCGAGGCACAATGGTTTGTTATTTCAGGCAGGCATCGAAACAGGCTCGATGTATAACTCATTATATCACTTTCAATAATGCCTTTGGGTGCACTTCAGTGATATTCGTAAAAATCGGGCCAACTGGGCTAATTCGCATGGCAGCTAGTTTAATTATTATTGTCTTTTCGACAGGCAGTAGATCAAGGACTGAAAGCAGTGAAAGAAATGAAAACGGACTAGGGAGAAAGCGTGAAAGAATGGAAGAACAATATCGGGGAAAAAAATAACACACATTAATAATAGTAAAAAAAATCGCATGAAAATCAGCAGGTATTTTTATAATCGTAAACCGTAACGAAAAGAAAGCAAGAAGTATTCGGTTTTCTGTCTGTCTGTCTGTCTGTCTGTCTGTCTGTCTGTCTGTCTGTCTGTCTTTCTTTTAAACTCTTTTTGTCATAGAGAGAACGTGAATGATAGAAAAAGAAAGATACGGGGAACAGAAAGCGAGGTTGAGTGGAAACGGTTCACTTTAAGTACTGTTAACACTAGTAACATGTACAAATGTTAAAACGTGTTCAAAAATTGTTCTGCGTGTGTAAATAGCATGTAAGGTGTGTGCTACGTGTGTTCTAAGTGTTCTTAACACGGCCGTACTTGACTGAACACTTGCTGCGGGCACACATTTGGAACACCATTTATACATTTTCCAGCCATTGAACACAGAAGAGAACACTTTTTACACTAGTTTAGCACCAACACATCTAAAGTGTTCTAGATCACTATAAAATGCATTCTGTTTCGATAACAAAATAAGTGTTCTAACTTGAACATTTCTTGTTTATACAGTGTACGGGATGCAAGAGATACAAAGATAAGGGAAGCAGGGTTGGAGAAAGAGCATTCACCCGCTACAGTAAAATTGTTTAAATGCTAAAACGTTTAGCCTGGCCGGATGTTCCTTTGGGGCTGTGAACCGTTTGGTACAAAGTGGAAAGAATTTTTAGCTTAGTGGATAGGTCTTAGGGTAGCGTTAACACTTCATCTCCCGTCATCTCACACGCTTTAATTTCCCATCCACCCTTTAACCCAATTGGATAGACCGTTACAACTGAGGGCTTTTCCGGGATTGTCGGAAGTTATTTTTTCTTGTAAGGTAACAGCCAACTACGCATTTGTTGTCTAGTGATGGTGAACCTGCCAGCGGGCATCCAGCGTAGAGGAATAGAGTGTACGTGACATTTTTTTCTACTTTGAGATAGTGATAATTTCTGCGTGCATCCCATCCTAGCACTGCCTGAATAACTATCAGTGGTAGCTGAGTGACAAATTATTTCAAATTTGTGAACCGGGTTATTCAGTATGGTACTGTTTACCCAAGGTTTTGTAGTTGTGCTCGAGAGTTTTAGTCGCAGTAAAAAAAAAAAAAAAAAAAAAAACTACAGTGAATTTTCTTTGCCAGGTGTGACGCATGTGCGTGCATTACCTGGACAGATATAGGTGAGAATAATTTGTATTCCAGTGGAGTGGGTTATTATCTCGTGTTGGGAGATTTGCCCGTGTGTAGGGAGCAGTGTTGCTAGCGCCTTTTTGTAACCGAATATCCTAGAATGATTGCGTTAGGTTTTGCGAGGACTGGTGTTGAAAATGTTTGTGAATAGCATCTTGTTCTTATTCCTTCGTGGTTGTTATTTGCTGGTGACGTTTACTTGTAGTCGGTGGCTACGGGTTACATTCTGTGCGTAACATTGCTCGTTATTGCCAGGCATTTCTTCTCCCGTATTTTATGATTTTGAAATCTTTTTAGAGTTACCATGTGTTACGGAGCGTGCTAGGCGTGAAAGTGATTATAAGCGTGCTAGGCATGAAAGTGACAAAAAAGCGTGCTAGGCGTGAGTGATCAAATACGAAAGGTGAGCGATGTTTGAGGTTTTAAAAAAAGACGGAGTTAGGACGAAAGGGAGGAGAGAGAACACACGAGGCATGGAGGATAGGTCGGAGAGTTGTGTATTCGGGGGATGTTGTTGATGAGATGCGGGATTCGAGACACGCTCACAGAGTGCTCGAACTCAGAAGAAATATATATACGAGAACCAAGCCTCGGTGTTGAAACGAGTTTTAAATGGGGCGAAAGATGAACGGACTTCTGGCACCCTACAGGCCATCCAGATACGCATTGGCGAAAAATTGACAAGAAAAATGGCAAGTAGCTGACAGAGAACAAAGACCGAACCTGACCACATAACACCATGGGTGATAGGGCTCGACAGATGGAGGAAGACGCTGTTCTTGCAGGCAAAGGCCGAATGCGAGGCACTAGGCCTCAAGGGAGCAGAACTGATCAAGTATGTGAAAGGTGCAGACGGAATAGAGAAGATTACCAGCTGAGGCTGAAGAAAGGAAACTGAGAGCTCAAACTGAGGCAGAGGCAGAAGGACGGAGAACAAGAGCAACGGCGGCCTAGAAAGAGTTTTAACTCGAAGGAATGAGCCTGCAAGCATGGACGGACAAATGCAAGTGTAGCAAATCCCTTTCTGTCAAATTACAACAACCCACTCCACTGGAGCACCCTTCCCGCCGAGATAATATCAAGGTCAAGTTACCCTTCTTTGACGGTTGCACGATCTTGAGACATACGTACATGCGCAGTTTCGAACGGACAGCCAGTATCCAAGAATGGGGAGAGGGAGGCTGGCCCGGTCATCTTGAAGCACTCCTCAAAGACAAGGCCAGGCTCGCAAGGCTTGCAGCAAGTTCTCCGATGCTGACGCATCCAAGAAGTTGAGAGAGGCACAAAGGCAGCCCGGTGAAACGGCTGAGGAATGCGCCACCGAACTCGATATGCGGCTGACTAGGTGGCAGGTGTTGGCCGAGAAACAAAGCACGTGTGAGGACCTGCGTGATCTTATCCTGCAGTGAAACTTCCTGGCACGAATCCCCTACGATCGGGTGAGGTTCGTTCATGAAAGAAGACCTGTAAATAGGGTGCAAGCAGTTGAGTACGCTGTCGTATGTGAGTCTGCTCGGAGCGCCGCCAGCTCAGACCACGAGCACTCAAAGAAAGTCAACCACAAGAGCAAACGCGACTAGGAACGGGATGAAGAAATAGAACACACAAGAAAGGAAGGTGCTAAGGAGCGGAGGCTGGGTAGTGGGGCCCAGAAATCCGGAGAGAAGGGCCGCATACTGACCTTGTGGTGGGTAAAACTATGCGAACGCTGGAAGCAGAAGAATCAGGCAGCGGTATGTGAGAGCCTCCCCAGTAAGACGGCATCCAAGAACATGGGGAAGATGCGCCCGCCATGCGAGACCATCCCTTTCTTGCCAGAGTGCACGGCAATCGTCGAGGGAACACAGATGTCGTGGTATTGTCTCTGTCGTGTCTAGGGGTATGGCGTTTATGTGTTTTACTCGTCTGCTCGTTGACTAGAGTTACCACAACATAAAATGTGTCAAGAAGGGGGAAACTAACACTGTGATCGCTGCCTAATTTCGTCAATTTCCAATCGGCTCAAGCCCCCACCCCTATGCTTGTCACGCGCACAACTTAATAAAAAGCGGGCAGCGATAAAATACTATACTATTTATTTACAGTTACAGCAGATTGTTTCACTACAAAATGAATGATGCTCCAATATACATCTCCTGACATGTAGAACAATCACTCGCACTCTCATATATTCATCCCAGCTACGCTATACGTATCTACACGCACACTTTATTCACCGGGTTATGAATTTTACCGTACCGATAATTCACATCGGTGAACACAAAGAAAACTTTATCCTTTCCGTACTAAATCTTCTCTGAAAATGACGTCACGCCGACGTCTTAACAAACAATAAGATCGACCGACGATCACACAAGAAATAACCGTAGTTTTCTACAAACCGACAAATCCACAAGTTTGATTTACTTTCTTCTAAGTTTGTTGAACTAGCTTTGAGTTACGGTCGTGTCTTACTTTCCTACACTGTACGTAAACTCACTTTCACGATGCTGGATAGGAATACTGCAGACGCCACATCTCTCAGCTCCACAATCTCAACACCGGTCCGAAATGCACGAGTTCTTTTTCCACCAGACCAGAGTCACCCCTGATGCAGAAGTCTCCTGAAGTACTATCCCTGAACTGGATTCGGCATTCGGCTACCCGGCTTTCGGCCACCCGGCTTTTGGCCCTTAACATTTGCGGTCGGGTGCCTATATAGCCCTGAGCGCGGACGTGCAAGAAAAACTCGAATGGGCTTTCTACCCGTTCTAGGTGGTAAGCTGTAGCCCGGAGTGTTATTCGCCCCCACCTCGCAGCCGACCCCCCTCTCAGGGTGACGGGTCAACCGGGAGACGGGAAGCGGGTTCCCCTCGCTCTCAGCCGGCTACCTTCCCCGCTCCACTGCGCGGTCTCTCCTGGCTGTTTTGTCGAGCCAATCGGGTCGGCCGTAACAATTTGCTCTACCTCCCGATTGGGTAGGCAACAAGACGCCAGAAAAATCATAACAATATGTTTTAATTATAGTATATAATATATATTATATTCTTCAGTACATAATACATTTTGCTGCTGGATTTTCCAAGATCAACGCTGAGCCTCTCGCTAACTTCTAAACTGTCAGGTCCTTGCGAGCTGACACTCCGCCAGGAGTAAAATAAAATATTCCTGAGGAAATCCTTTTGTTTCTTTCTGCAAGTACCCTACTACCTTGTGTTTGAAAAGACATCCAAGTAATTAAGCCCGTCTTGCATTATTCGCCTTATTAAATTTAATAATTAAACGCCTTTACCTCTTCACTGTATTTTTCATGTAAGGTAAATGAAAATGCATCATAGTGTTAATCAGACTGTCTCAGTTTTCTTTTCCGTCGTTATCTATCTCTTCATCTGTTCTTAATTTAGGTGCTAGTAGGCAAATATCTTGTGCGGATCTGGGGCGGGGATGGGGGACACGAAATCTTGTAGCTTGTATTTGTAACTCTTCGCTTTGTTTTAGTTTGATAAATGCTATAAACTTTGACTGTGTTCGTTTGGGTTGAAAAAAGTGGATAGGACTTAAGGTAGCGTTTACACTTCATCTCTCATCTCACCCCCTTTAATTTCTCATCTACCCCTTAACCCAGTTCGACAAAACGTTACAAAGCTATCAGTATGTCTGGCTTTCTGGTTGGTTGGCTTTATCTCAAGAAACTAATATTTGCTTCATTATTTTAACTTTCCCATACAACTCCTTCGCGATGTTTTCAGTTAGTCTCTTTGATGCCTGAGAAAACAAACTCTGTCTTACTTTCATTATTCTACGGATATATATATATATATGTGTGTGTATGCAGCACGTAGGCAGGCAACCCTATCGCTTAATTACGCTGGAACGTGTACAGGAAGATTATATAATCACTTTGTAAAAAAAAGTATAATTTGTCAAAAGCGGATCAGATATGACACACGGATAACGAATGTTTAACGTGTCGACCCTTCCGTCACACAAATCACACACTGCCGGACTAATGAGCGGTCAGATTTAACGACGACCTTCATTTTATTGATCCATGACCCCAGGGACGCTCGTCGGCATAAGGAGATATCGACAGTCTCACCTGGGCGGCGACTTCAGTGGCGACGAACATTAAGACATGATATTTTTCCTGGCCATCTCGCGGCGTGTTCTTTCGTGTCTTCTTCATAGTCTAGACTATCTTCTCTCTACTGCTCCATTGTCTGTCCTGAGCTGCCGAACCTTTTTCAGCTCCTCGTTGTTCCCTTTGACTCTCTCTCTGTCCTAAAATTCCAAACTTCCTTTCAACTACTTTCTGCTCACTTCCCCTGGAGCCTTAGCTTGGAATCTTCTTGTTCAGTCCGTCCTAAAAGTCAAGTCCCATCGAGTCCTTTCTCTGCCTCACTCAATGCTCCTCACTTCCTCTCTGAAGTCAGATTTGACCTTCCTCCGGTTTCTAGCACTCTGTAATGGGAAAGCGACCTTTTGGAAGTTAATTCGAGCTGTCCGACCTAGAGATTCCCGCGGTCATTAGTTCATTGGTTTGCACTTGGATTTCTCATTGGCCACCACACTGGATGAGATTTTAATTCTGACTAAGAAGCTGTTTTGTTACACTCGCTTGTTTGTATGTATATATAGTCCTACACTTGCATACATGTTTATGTATACATAGATTTTTTCACAAGTATATACATACTTTCAATACAGTTTCCTTGTTAGTTGGTTCATAGCGGAATCTCTCGGTCAAAATCGGAGCAAGAAGATGTACATATAGATTTGTTCGTTACTGGAAGTGATCTGGTTCGTTACTGGGAGTGATCTGGTTCGTTACTGGGAGTGATCTGGCTCGTTACTGGGAGTGATCTGGTTTTGCTTTCCTGAACGTTACGAGTAGTCATCTCTACTGTGGTTTGTAGGCCTTACAAGGGTTGTCATGCATCAGAGGGGACGTTTTGCTGTGCTTGTGACTGCCCTGTGGCAGCGTGACACCCCCTGTTAGGCCTCCTAATCGCAGTCGATTGGTCTGATCGTGTCTCTTGTCAAATCGGTCGCTGGTGCTAGAGAATCTTGCCGGACAACGGACGCCAGTTAACAGGCAAAAGAACGAAACCTGCACTTCGTGCCTGCCCGTATTTTCTCCCCTGTAATCACCATATCGTCACCACCAATACAGGTATGCCGCGACAACACAGACATGCGGACGTAGCCGTCCCACGCTTGTAGGGTTGTCTTCCTTAGAAGAATTTAGAACAAAAAAAGGACCTGGCTGCTTAATTCCGGGGTGTTTGTTTTATCGTCTGTTGCCTAGGCGCCAGAGGACCCACGCGATGTATTCTGTGGTCTGTGGCATAACCCGCAAGACTTGCGTATCATGGGCGATCTTACGTCCTGTTCGCATCTAAAACTGCTCGTAGAAAACAGGTTTGGCTCGCATAAGTGTTCGTATCTGTACTTCTGGACAAAAGAACAGTCATAAGGGTCATGCGTCAAGTGTACATAAGGTTTAACTTTACAAATAAACAGGAGATACGAGCAATCACGCAGCTCATACGATATCACTGTCATTCTGGGCTGCAAGAGCGATCGTATCTGCCATTTCAGCCATAACAGCTTTCGTAAGACTCCTTCATCCTGGGTTTGTTACGTGCAACTGTAAGTGTGAAAGTGTGAAAAGGATATATGAATCCCCATGCAACCCAGCCCATTTTGTTGGCGCGCGTGTATGCGTGTGTGGGTTGCCAGCCATGTGCCCTGTGCATATTTATTTTAGCGATTGTCACCATCTCATGACCATCTGTGAAAATGGTTCCTGATATCTTTAGCCTGGTTGCCTGCTTACATCACACACGTGTCAGCTTCGTTTTTGCCCTTTTCTCCGAGACTACCGGGAAATCCTTCACACAGCTCACTGCCACCCCCCCCCCCCCACAATAGCACGTATTGAAGTCAAAAATTTCAAAGACCTGTGATTTCTTCTTGCGCACTTTGGTTTTTGTTTTCTTGAAACTCGATCTCCTGGTCGTGTCAAAGGCGGTAACACATCCGGCTGTTTGTGAGCTTGGTGTTCCAACAAAGCAGAATGAAACCTGTCTACGTCCCATGGTCGTAGTGCAGCTACACTCAAAATCACATTTCGGATTTCTTTTCGTTAAAAAGTTTGTGTCTGTTTTAACGGTGATAAGATTAGGCAATTATTTTGAAAGTGTATTCACGACCATAATCCTGCTATACTCCCCTCCTAGCACGCAAGAGTACGCTTTCTGACCGTTTCCTGTTACACCTCTCCACGTCATACACCAGGAGCATTAAAAGGGAAGGACAGCTACGACTGCAGGAGTCGTCGACGATTTCACATTTATGATTTTGTGTATTGTTAGCGTTAAGTCAGCAACTATGGCCATCGCACGAGTTGAAGAGTGGATGGAGCAGTGATGAATGGTGGGGGAAGGGGGGACGAAAAAGGGGAAAGAAACCTGAGTACCTGGATCAAACACATCAACCTGCCAGCCCTGTCAGCATTTGCTACATGAAAAGTGTGTACCTGCGTCGATAACAGTATCCGAACCTACGACTGCCGGCTCCGCTACGGCCCTCCCGAGTCCACCTTCCTGGGACCGTCCTGATATGCACATAGTTTGCGGCTGGACGTTAAGCACCAATCCCCCCCCCCCCACACACACACCTTCCTGGGATCGTCACAAAATACTCGGACTGCGTACCGATCATCGTGTAGTTTGAACTTAAGCACAATTTCCACCCCTGTTGTATGCAGTATTTAGAATTTTCGCCATCATCACACTCATGCACGCACGCACGCACGCACGCACGCACATTAATGTTTCGTTTACTTGATGTATGCTTTGATCTCTTGTCCGTGTTACCATTTGTGCCAAGGCCCTGAATAGTTCATAGCTCACTCGGCAGAGCTTTGATTTGCGTATCAACGTTGCGCATCGAGCAGTGGGTTACATCCTGGGTTAAGCAACGTGCAGTCTCCATTCAGCTCTCCTTCCGAACATTAAAATGCCGCTCCAGACTGACGATCCTACTGAACCTATTAATATAGTGAATGGTTCCGAGCACAGGTTAGACACAGGACCCTATCCCCTCTGTCTGAAGTTGCTGGCGCGGCGATACCCCCCTCCCCCCTTGCACACTCACACACACACACACACATATTTCCCTTCTGTTGGTCGCAACATTAACGAATGAGGTACAATCCGTCTTCATTCTGACTACTGGTATGTTGTTTGGCATCACGCAGCACGCACAGCTTGCAATGCTTACTTGGGTGCTGTAAGAGTTATTCTTTCAAACTGAATCAAAAGCCCTGGGCTGGCTTGCATGATCGTTCGTAGCTGCTCTTCAGGAATAGTCGTAGGTCGTTTCCTCGTGTGTATTTTACGCGCACCTGTTACGAATGGCGCGATAAGGACGCTCATGCAAGCTAGCCCTGCTTACATTTTTACAGATTCTTTGATTCATTATTTAAGTCCTGCGTAATGATTAGTTGCATCTGCACAGCCTTGTTGTAAGTACTCAACGAAGGAAATAACGCACCATATTTCATGCATAATACAGCGTGTCCTGTAAAGGACTTGGGTTCGGTCAATGAAATATTTTTTGTGCATTCTATCGTTGTACGAGACATGCTGTTGCCAAGCTTAATATGTTCATTTACCCGTCTGCGATGTATTATCCCGGCAGTCATTATAGGCTTATCATGCAGAATCACGCTGTATAGATTGACAGTTGATTGCGATCAATGGCTAGTTCCACCTAAAGTTTTCATACAGGTCAGTAAAGGTTACTAAGGGCAGGTAACTCCTGTGTCTTCATTGATACGAGTGGAGACTGTTGTAAGGCAAACATGGGCGGTGTCAATATCATATTAATGACCATGTCCCAAGATTTGGCTAACTACTGCAGTTTTGAAAATACATTCATGTGTGTGTGTGTGTGTGCATTATATCAACTTGCAAGCTAGGCGTACTGTTGTTTACTCTAGACCACAGTGTAGCTTTTTACACTACGCTCATGAAAATCATCGCGCGACTCATTATCGGATTCTTCATATTTTTAGGAAATAGCAGACGCAGAAAAAGATTTATAATCATGATACGATATGTTTGAGACATTAGCTTCCCATAAGGTTGAGAAGAAACGTGCTGTCTAGTTCCACGACACTGATCGCGATAAAGAACGCAATGAAAACACGAAGCACTGATATGTTCAGATCTTACTTTTTCGTGGTTCAAATGTTCTTGTATTATTACTGATAACTGTCAGTATTGTTCTTACTCTTTATGATTTATTTATTGGACGCCATAAAAAAACTAGCAGAATCGCTGGAATATTTCATATAATTGTGCATGCTGTACTATCATCGTATTTGTAGTTGTGTTTTTGAGTTTGTTTTTTTTTTTGGGGGGGGAGCGTGCGGATAGACACTTTCTAAACTGTAACCACACCCCTACCCCCTTCCTTAACCCTATGTACCCCCTTGCCTAACCCAACCCTGAAAATATTTCATGTAGTGCGGAAAAAGCACCCAACCATACATGGCTGAATCCTTCATTTTAACCACTGAACTACATCGGTAACATCTGCTTAATTCTACCCGTAAGAAGCTGCCTCTAATTAATAATAATAACAAAATATTTATATAGCGCTCTGGTTCACAGGCAAACTCGGCGTTTTACATCACACGCACACACGCACGCACGCACGCACGCACGCGCAGTACATTGGAATCTTTCCTTCATACGTACATTTATAGATTACACGCAGGATTATTGATAAGCAAGACAAAAGAGATGTGTTTAAAGGGCAGAACGGAAGGAATTTGAGTCAGAGTTGTTGCGGATACTGGCAGGAAGTCCAAACCGTTTGAAAAGAAAGAGCGCTGTCCCAAAGAATTTTTTTTTGCCTTTGGAACAACCAGCACGGAGGCATCAGCAAAGGAGCGGAGGGTTCTAGGTGAAGGATAAGGCTGGATAAGGTCCGAGAGGTAGGAGGGTCCTATCTGATATAGGGCACAGTAGGATAAACATGCAGTCTTGTATTTGATTCGATTTTCGTAAAACTAATTTGGAAACAGTTAAAACCCTCTGAACACAGTTCTCGCTTGACCTTTGTTGAAACATTTTCTGACATTTCACACAAACCATTCCCATTCTGGGCAAGATAGCAGGTGGAAAATTCAATAGAAAAAGAGTCAACAAATAAAATATGAGTTAACAGGAAAAAAGTCAATGAAAAATGTCCAAGGAAAATGTCTTTGACTGTTTTCTTCATGCATCCATCGAAAACAAGTCAAATGCTTGTTTTCATTGACTTTTCTCCCCTGATTTAATTCCCTACCACTTTTTCTTTTCATGGCCTGTGCTCGGAAAAGAATATTTGAAATTAGAGCTCGTTATCATTCATGCGTCTGCACGATTCTAGACGATTTAGAAGATTTTGCTATCGTATACATACATATATAGGTACGCGGAGTACATCATGTATCCTTGCTTAATAGAGAACGCTGGACTTTCAAAGATTTAACACTGAGTACAAAGTCATCACAAAAATCCCATCACTGTTTCGGTATGAGAAATGCGGAACTCATAATAACACAGAAGCTTACATAGCGCAATGTCCCGGCAATATATGCTTTTACCCTACATGGATTAACACATAAAAATACAATCAACATCATACACCACAACGAGGGGAAAACAATAAAACAACCACAAAACACTAAGAATGAGACAACAATAAGACAATGAACATAAACATGCTTATAACCTATTTAGACATACAATAAGCACAAATAGCAACCAACGCCAACCATATACGATGCATACTAAAGCACTACAAACATAAGCGTAACACTTAACAATTAGTTGACCAGATGAATACTGATGAAGTGCAACTTTTCGCTTTTAATGTTACTGCATCTTATGCCTGTGTACCATCTTCTAGAACTCTACTCGGTACTCGGGCCAGTTCTCCCCGCTACGTCACACTCGGGGTTTTCCGACTTTTACGGCAGATTTTATTTTTAGGCGACAGTTTCAAATGCTGCCTTTAAATACAAAATCTGTTTATTAATAATTGTAAGTTTTAAAGATTCAAATTCCTTTACATCAGTGTAGATAATTTATACCATAATTGTTGATAAAATATTTGAATCTGTGTGACTTCATGAATGGGAGTTTCGTATCCACAACCTACACTTTAAAAAAAAAACGCATGCCAAGGACAGATGGGGAGCAATCTCACCACAGGATTAATTCGTTATAAGGCTTCAGCGGTCTAATGGGATTTGTGTTTTTGGATTAGGGATTTTATTATCAGAAATGTCCTCGTGAATTTTATCGAGAGATTAATGTTTCTCATCCATCCGCTCAAGTTTATGCAAACCCCTATCATAATAAACTGCCGGAAGTGTAGAAGATGAGAACATGAGAATCTAATAAGAACATGATCCACCAGCACCATTTTCCTAGCGATCTGAATGTCAGGAACATTGGAGATAATACGTAATACATATAAAACGTGTCAAAGATCAAACGGAAATGGCGTCGTTTTGAGGGATGTGTACTGTTGCAGTGTCATAAACCCAAGAAAAAATAATGTAATTTAATGTAGCTTTAATGTGGTTTTATACTTGTCTTACTTTTTTTAAAACTTGCATTTAGGCCCTGCGTATAGAATCGTCCTAACAAATTTGAAAATGTTAATAGCCTTTATATAATGAACGGTTTATCTTAAAAGAGAAATGTATTTCTCTGTCATACGGACAGGACCTTGTCAGAATGCCAACCTGCAATAGCATCCGTCCCTCTGGATCTAGAATAACCCTCTATGGGATGACACAGAAGTGTCAGTCGAAGGACTCTGAGGTGAAGAGTATGATATGAGACAAAGAACAAAATGGGATGGCTTGGGTGTGACGATCAAATTACTGCAACCCGACGCCACTGTTTGGTCACTTGGCCGTGTAAGATTTCACATTTAACGTGTCGACAGAGAATGAAAAGGAGATCGAAGATGGGGAGATGAGATGGAGACGAGGAAAAGAGACTGTGTCTCTGTCTGCACTGGTAGCCACATTACTACAGTACCACATCATGGCAGTTGCTACAGCGTACTGAGCAAACGTTTGGTCCGTTGCCCACAAATTGATGCTTAGGACGTGAAATAAATCCTCTTATCACCCAGTAGTGCACACGTCTTTCGACACATTAAAGAAAAAAGTTCGATTATTATGCTTAAAAAAACACTTAAGCTTTATTAAGGGACTGACGCAATGCATTGCTTTTCATGCACACCCAGACACAAATACCAAACACGAATTCAATACTTCGTGTAAGGTACCTGTGATTCAGGACGGTAAACTGGTCCACTAAGAGGGATTTTTTTCTCTGTCTCCTCGGTTCTGTAGAAAACACGAGTTTCTATATGCCTGTGCACAAACTTTATTTTCATACACTCAGTCTCTCTCCTCTTTATCACTTTTTCTTCTCTCCATTATCTAGTGTCTATATTTCCCTATTCCTCTTTCTGTTCTCGTTCATCCACTCACTATGTTACGCAATCTATACAGTGAGTGGATGAATGAGGAAAGAAAGATCCCTTCTCTCCGAAAATTACGCAATAAATACCAGGTTTGTAATGTTTTTCTGCGTTTCACGAGCGTTCTCGAGAGTCTGCACGTAAGAACCGCGTGATAACAACATAGGAGTGGCGGGTATCGAGCAATGACTGTGCTAATCGATGTGTTAGCAAGGCTCGCCGACTGGAGTACTTCGGGTAGTGTTTACGAGACATCATATTCTGTTTGCTGAAGGTTAAACGCCTTGATGTTCAGCATGATATCCGCAGCCAGTTTAGCGCTAAGCATACTGACATGTGATATTACTGTAGGTTTAACTTTTAATATTTTTTTCCTTACCGACTATGTCTGCTGCCAAAGCTGGGAAAGAAGTCTTGCTCGTGCTTGATCAATAATCTGCGCAAGACGCATCAGTTACGCCAGAATGTCACGACACTGTTCACTCTGTGATGAATGCGTTTGATTTTGAGGGGAGAGCAAGATTTAGTGTGGAGGGTAGGGGGGATCATCGAGTAACGGAAAGAACATGTTCCCCATAATTCCATTAAATGTGTGTTATTTGTAGCAACTAACAAGCTTAGATTCCGCCATAATATTTTTTTATCTTACATAAGGCAGACAGTATATATGATTCTGTTCTCACGTGGTAGGAGTAAGCTGAATACAAAAGGTGGTTAGAAAAAAAGCAATCCAGTCGTGTGTATTAAAGATTTTCTTCGATTTCTGTCAGAAATTCCTCCAGAAAAGTTTAAAGGTCCAGCGTAGTCGATATTGTTTTGCAGGAGAACGTTTCATTCATATATTTATTTATATATGGTCGTCGCACTATAGGATTCTCTAAAGAGAAGTTGGATTTACATGTTTCTAGAAAGACTGTCTCAGTGCTTGCGGAGAATATGATGTCGAGATCTTCAGCTGAATGGCAGTTTCAAATGACCAACAAAAGAGAGAATTTCAGCATTACGCTGAACGATTTGCAAATCATTCCTTACTACTTTCCGTCTATCTTCTGGTAAAAAAGAAATCAGTTGAAAAAATGGTTGACCTTACTTCTTCGATAATGACCTAGATTGCAGAGATTAAAAAAAATCTCACTGACTCGAATATTTAAGGAAGCAAAAACAATGGTTTTGTCTCACATTTTTCTTGTGTTGTTTTTACAAGTGTCTGCTAGTCTGTTTTCAATTATGGGTTTATGTCAAGGAAACGAAACTCTATAAATAAACATTTATCGGAAGTTGCGCGATTTCCATGTACAATAGACGAAAAAGACTTCACGGGATTACATAGTCGACTGTTTAACTACAGCAGCAATCATACTTCTTCTATCAACCTGCCAAGAGAATCGAAGATATCCCAGTCTCCCTCAAAACAACAACAACAACAACAACAACAACAACAAAACCGGATCGTCGGATTTTTTCATTCGTGTTCGACGCAAAACGTTTGAAAAGTTAGGATCATTCATTTCTCGAAAAACGAAATGGTGTGCACTATAATGGTATTTAATTAGAGGAAATCGTTTTACTTTGATAGCTCACTCACCTGTGTAAGCAGCCTATTGGTAAAGTTCCACGAAAAACAGAGTGGGTCAAAGGACAAATGCCAGAACGTGTTTAAGAAAATTTTATTGCCCAGTCCTTGCCACTCACATAGAGGGGCTGAAGAGCAAACCAAACCAACCCAGTATTTGTGATGGGAACTAAATTACATCATACGAACCGCTGACAAGGAGTTCGAATAACTTCAGAGCTTTTTTCAGGTGTTCTTGTTCTCTTTAATGGCAGTGTTCACGCTGCCGAGGTGCGCTATCATTAAAGGACCTACTAACATCGATCGACATGCAAAGGATAAAAAACGGGGTTTCGAAAGATATATCTCGTCCACTTATGTATTCTTCAAAGAAACAAACCCGAGTGCTAGCAAAATCATTCCCTGCTCTTATTACTAAGGTAAAGATATTTAATCTCGGAAGATATTTATCCTCGAAGGCCTCAGCTTTTGATGCCCAAAGAAACACCCGGAAGTAAGAGAAAACCGATTCCGTATGCAGACAGTCGTATCGGGGAAAAAAGTCTATTTGGTGTTGTTGCTGCGAGGTAAAATTTCTCGTTCTATTAGTACAGACTACCAGCGTTACGCTTGATTGCACGCTATGTCACACAGGATCAACAGAAAATAGTCGGGGAGGCAATTATGCGGGAATGCAAGGGGCTGCCTCGATTTTCCGTGTCGTTTATTTGCCGTTGTTTCGTATACACAAAAGCTAGATCAGTTACAATCTGACATTGAGGACTGAGAACAACGGAGGATAGACCAGCAGGTTCAATAAAACTGTCTTCGCAGTAGGACAGTATCAAAAAAATATTGTAGGCATAAAAACTGCATTTCTAATAGTCTAGCCCAAGCGCTGATTAAGCACAGCGATAGGCTGTAAGGTCTCGAGGGATGATAAATGTCTTTAAGGTTCAACGTGTAATGGACCGTATGATGTCTAAAAGTTAATAATGCGAATGGGTGTTTTGTATTACGTCTCGTGTTACTATCCAGTGTCGTGCCCATGCTTTTAATTACTGCAGTCCTGGGGGTTTTTTTGAGTGGGGTGGGGTGGATAATGCTTAGAGGAATTATTTTTATTTTTATTTTTTTTTTACGGAGGACCTAATCAGTATGTGCCAAGACGGTCTGTGGGCGTCGTCTTTTCTTAACGTTCAGGCTTTAAGAACAAATGTGAACTCGACATGTGATGTTAATTGGATGTGTGCGTGCCTTTCGGCTTAATTTTGCAACAGATTATCCGATACTTTTGCGCACCTGTCATAATATTTGACTAGAAGAGATCCATGCTGTAGTTGTTTCATTTGGTGATCCATCAGCAGCATCCCGCACACCGTGGATAATGAATTTTTTCTTTCGATTCCTAATCATTATAAGCCCCAGCTAAAACAAAGCAACGTAATTAAGTCTAATTGTTTCTAAGATATATCTAGATGAACTTAATGCCAAAACAAAACAACATAATGAGCTCTGATAGATTACAAGACATTTCTAAATAAACTTAATGAGAAAACAAAACAACACAATGCGACTAACAGTTTCTCAAATATTTAGTGATGAACTAAATGACGTTAAATTAAAGAAATAACAGAACTTACATGTACACTGAATCTAACCTGCATTTTGCAGGGTTGAAAAGCACATGTTTATAAAGCTGGGTAGGAAGACCTTAAAGGAGAGAAAGAAGGGGGAGCTATAGGGGGAGAGAGAGAACAAAAGACAAAGTGGGATCAAATTCTCTATAATGTTATTCCAAAAAGTCTTTTCAAAACCCGTTTTATGGGCCTCCAGCTAGAAGGGCACACGATAGTTAGTCAGTGACAAAACAGCAATAACAGAAGAAAGAAGAAGAACGAAGGAAAATGACATAAGGCGGAGGCTAGGCGCACATTTGTTGCCCCTGTCGTCATTATTGTTGTTGCAGGAGCGTTCGTCGCAAGAACATTCTAGCAGTAAAATGCCCAACAACATAAACCTAGTGCCGATCAGAGATCTGACTTTGATCAGCTTTAACCTTTTGGGAGTTCACGCGCTTTAGTCGAACTAAAAGCCACTTCACGAGCCTTGATCGTGGGCTTACGTATTTACCTGTACGTCGCGATACGGCGAGTAGCAACAGGATAGCCTTTCAATCGGTGCGAAAGTTACAGAGTACCTAAGTGAAATGTTCTATTTAAGACCGCAGGTTTTGTTATTTTGTAGCTTTAAAGCTATGCAGTGTGTCGCATTTTAACGCGGGAGGTAACTTGCACTTAGAACGATTACCTTCCCTGGATTTTGCTGGGGAGAAGGGTGGAAGAGTTCAACATTTTAGCACTCAGCAAGGTCATCGACGTTTGTGTACAATGGCCGGGAGATAATCACGTACGTAGAGACCTCGATCATACCCTATCATGGTCTGGCCCATATTTACATTAATGTACGCCAATGTTCGCAGTAGTCTTTCACATGGGTCTCTGTGGTCGTCTCTCTGGGCTGTCTGTCTGGGCCGGTTATAATGCGTTGACCTTCCGTTTCCTAATCAGCCTTTGTGCCACGCCTGGCACGTGCAAACAAGGTTTGCTTAATTTTCTCGCGAAGGATAAAGTTCTATGTAGTTTTCATTTTCAACCAGCAAACAGAACATTATACGTTACCACGGAGTCCCCCGGCCACTCGCATAGTGCAAACACTGGTTGCCCTAGCCAAGCGAGGTCATTCGAGAAAGTTGAGATATTAGCCAAGCCACCGAGTCAGCAACATGGCTTAACTCTGGGGGAAAAAGTGACCGGTAGAGCTTCAGAAATGTCTTCTCCGACATGAAAGATGAGAGCATGCAATTCTCAATGAGGACCTATCGTAAAACAGTTAGCGACGGTCCCTCCACCTGTTGTAAGTAGTCTTTGCTAGGAGTGCTAAAAAGGGAAACACATTTTGGTCCTCTTTCCCAGAGTTCTGACGACTTTCGATGCACGAAATCGACACACGTGACCCAGACTACAGACTGGTAGTCGTCACGAACGCTTTGTTTTCAAGTCGTACGTAGTCACGAAACCCGAAGAACTAGGTCAGACGTGCAAACAGTCGTAGCCAGCAGGTAGCTGCAGATCGATTCCGTCATGCCTAAGGACGCAGGTGAGAGAACAAAGTTTGATTAAGAGAAAGCTGTTTGTTCACCTCTAGTTTGGTAAATCGATGACATGTCGCCAAAAGGTTATCTTATAGGGGATAATGGATCCTTTCTATTTCTTTTTGTGGCAGTATGTTTTTCTCAATCTGTTAAAATAATTCATTTTATCCCATCGCGTCATCCCGGGCTGCATTATTATCCAGAAACTATAGTTGCTGCATTGTTCTCTTTTCCTGGCATTCCCAGTTCTGGTTTCGACGGAAACCACCTGCTTTCAGGTGGAAAGTCACATTGTAGGTTCCTGTATGCAGCAAATTTAAATAATCCTTCCGCTGTGCCGGGCATGAAAGCAGCCTTCAGCCTGTCCAGATCTGTAATACAGTGTATGTTTATCCGTTCTGGTGGATTTGCACACGAGGTTTGCAAATAAACTGGATCGAATCACAAATAAAACTGTCCCATACGTTTCAGATCTACTGCTGTTGACTGGAGCTTCACTTGCCAGGAATGTTTGCTTTTGTTGGGGACAACAAAGGAACTAAGCCAAGCTAAAACTATTTAAAACAAACTACGCCAGCGTTTCGGGCCTTTACTCCTTCATCAGGTCAACACAAACAGATAAAAACTATCTGCTAAAACAGAGCCGGAAAAATGTCAGTTCAGAGAAATGCTTACTTTTGTTAGGGTTATTGGTATAGGTATTGACACTGTTACACTTAGAACCGAAGTTTTCAGTAATTTTTAAAATTGATTTCCCGTAACTAAATACAACGTTTTTCTGCAACCAATACTGCACACCTTTCATGCCTGCAAGTGATTGAGATGTGCTTGCAGTCCAGTATTTTCATCTTTACTAAGTGTTCACTTATGCCCTGAGGGTGCCGCCTTTTTAGAATGTTATTTTTAAAGACTTTTAGACACGTCAAAGGTGTGCAGGTTTTTCATTACAGAAAATCGTTCAGATAGGTTAGGTTCTATCTGCTTTGGTATTATATTGGTCTTGTGTTGGGATTTTATTGGTCTTGCTTTGGTAGGGTATTGGTCTTGTGTTGGTATTATATTGGTCTTGTGTTGGTATTATATTGCTCTTGTGTTGGGATTGTATTGGTCTTGCATTGGTATTGTATTGGTCTTGCGTTGGTACTGTATTGGACTTGCGTTGGTATTGTATTGGTCTTGTGTTGGTATTGTATTGGTCTTGTGTTGGTATTATATTGCTCTTGTGTTGGGATTGTATTGGTCTTGCATTGGTATTGTATTGGTCTTGCGTTGGTATTGTATTGGACTTGCGTTGGTATTGTATTGGTCTTGTGTTGGTATTATATTGGTCTTGTGTTGGTATTATATTGATCTTGTGTTGGTATTATATTGGTCTTGTGTTGATATCGTATTGGTCTTGTGTTGGGATGGTATTGGTCTTGCGTTGGTATTATATTGGTCTTGTGTTGGTATTGTATTGGTCTTGTGTTGGTATTATATTGGTCTTGTGTTGGTATCGTATTGGTTGTGTTGGTATTATATTGGTCTTGTGTTGGTATTGTATTGGTCTTGTGTTGGTATTATATTGGTCTTGTGTTGGTATCGTATTGGTCTTGTGTTTGTATTATATTGGTCTTGTGTTGGTATTATATTGGTCTTGTGTT
The DNA here is from genome assembly GCA_004794575.1 of Lanistes nyassanus. Classification (NCBI taxonomy): domain Eukaryota; kingdom Metazoa; phylum Mollusca; class Gastropoda; order Architaenioglossa; family Ampullariidae; genus Lanistes; species Lanistes nyassanus. The sequence goes on from SMGT01016053.1 coordinate 343,604, forward strand.
GGTATCGTATTGGTCTTGTGCTGGTATTATATTGGTCTTGTGTTGGTATCGTATTGGTCTTGTGCTGGTATTATATTGGTCTTGTGTTGGTATCGTATTGGTCTTGTGTTGGTATTATATTGGTCTTGTGTTGGTATCGTATTGGTCTTGTGTTGGTATCGTATTGGTCTTGTGTTGGTATTATATTGGTCTTGTGTTGGTATCGTATTGATCTTGTGTTGGGATGGTATTGGTCTTGTGTTGGTATTATATTGGTCTTGTGTTGGTATTATATTGGTCTTGTGTTGATATCGTATTGGTCTTGTGTTGGGATGGTACTGGTCTTGCGTTGGCATTATATTGGTCTTGTGTTGGTATTATATTGGTCTTGCGTTGGTATTATATTGGTCTTGTGTTGGTATTATATTGGTCTTGTGTTGGTATTATATTGGTCTTGCGTTGGTATTATATTGGTCTTGTGTTGGTTGTGATTTTTGTAGCTGTGGTGGTGGTAATAGTAGCCGAGTAGCTCAGTATTAGTCCTCCTTCTCTCTCTCTCTCTATTTCTCTCTTCTCTTCTTCTCACCTCACTCGTCTTCCTTCCCCCGGAAAGACGGTCGCATTCAGCATCAGTAACCATGATCACAGACATCTATTTCAATGTGAACAGTATGTTCATGACATCGCCCCACCCCCACCCCACCAAGTTCGTAAGCGAAGCTCGTGTCTTATATCGAGGCCTTTGTTTGGGTTGTCCAGTTCAGATCTGTACATCCATTCCAGTTTTTCTTCTGAATGGCAACGCTAATAATTTACTGTGCGTGACCTCAGCTTTTCTGTGCGCTGTCGTATATAATGTTAGAGAAGGCCGCAACGAATATCTGATTAATCGATCAACCTCACAGATAAAATGGCGCGAGTGAAACAACGTTTGCCCAACTCTATTTTTAAAATAACAAGCGAAACAGGAAACCCGAAATATTAACGCAGTAACTGGTTTGTTGTGCTTATCTTGTTAGTTCCATATCAAAGGTTCAAAGCAGAAGTAAACGAGTGCTGGTGTCACATACTTTTGTAACAATTATCACGAACGTTCTACAAAAACTAAATACCACATTTTCTAACAGTCTAAGAAGAAAAAGACTAAACTCGAGATAGCAATACAGCAGAGAAAGAGAAGAATATGAATTAATAACTGAGAGATAAGCATTTAAATAAAGATCAGTAGTGCTGCAAATTGCGTTGTTATTGTTATTGTGGGCTATCGATCAGCTCGGATGGCGTCATCTGTATGGTGTTACTGACATCACCACCTCCTGATTTTTAAGCTTTTATTTAGTGTTTTCAGTACTCAAAATAATCAAGAATAATACATGCATATAGTACTGGTAAACACGATAATATGGTCTCGTAGACACGCGGTCAGTCAAATTGTGTCTAGCCGTATTAGCTGGCCATTCGTTGCGTGCTAACGTCTCTTTGCCAGGAACTATTGTATGTCTCCGGGTCTACAATAACTGATGATGCGTATCACGAAGCTGGCTGCAGTGTTTGCGCTGTTGCTTCTTCGAAATTTGAATTGGCGCTACAGTAGTTTCCATGACAACGAAATCGCTATAGCTAGAAGACATGAAAACTGCGGGTGGTGTCTTTTCCTTGTTGTAGGCGCTTGAAAAGTCACGGCCACAGGAACAATTACAAGTAGGTCTTTAAAAGATCTTTATCTTGCGGTAGGAGCTTCGAGTTGCCGTGTGTGTTTGGAGGCTTGAAACAAATTGTGTGATAAATCAATATAGCACAATACAACAATGTGGAGGAATACAACACAAAGACCTACACTCTATAGGTATTGTGTCTCTGATGATTTGAGAACCCTGGGTTTGTTTGCGTGAACGTATCTTCACTTCTAGTTATAAGAATGATCATATTAAGGCTGTTCACACTGTGTATTTTACATCAATCCTCGCGTACGGCCAGGCGAAAGAACGCCCATGCAACCTAAACCAGAACAGCAAAAAGATTTGAAAACACTGATCCAGACTACGTCGCTAATGATTTCCCTTCCTTCGGCAGCTCTTGTCTCCTGTCTTAAGCATTTGCCCCAGGTCTCACATATTAACAGCATGATGAATCGACATCTTTCCCATTTATTTGTTGCGCTTGCGAACAGTCAGAAATTAAAAAAGTGCGTCAGGAGTTCTTTCGTTTAAGCTCAGCAAAAAGGTTAAAGAGTCGAGGTTGTTTACTAGCAAAGAAAACATGGGACTGTGACAAAGGCTCAAGACTTATTTGCACGCACAAGAGGCGGGCAGTCGTTTGGTCCCAGCTCCAGGATCACCTCCTGATACAGAGATCGCGCGCGTTTGTCGTCGATATATATATATATACACGCTGGGTAGTGGGTCACTGGGTCTTTGTGCATCAGATGGTATTAAACATTTAATCTCATTCTTGCTACCCTGGTTTGGTTGGCTTTGTTGGAATTAAATGAGCTCATTACTTAGTGATTCTTCTATTTCTCTCTCAATCTCTTTGCCTTTGGCTTCCATTTATACATTTCATCCTACCGTAGCTCAAAGAAATAAAAATCTCGTGCCCAGAGTAGCATGAAACTATGACACCTTTATTGCACCATACCTTTCAAAGTTCGTAAAACCTGTCGGTGTTTATGTAGAAGTTGCCAACATGCCACACACCCGGCACCAGCCCCACCACTCCCTTCCCAAATGCAACACCTACGCAAAACACAAAATCTTCCAGAAATGCCTTTGTATAGAACGATGGGTCTAGTATTTTTACTCCGTATTTGGCAGAAGTGGTCAAGAGACCCTCTGATCTCAAAGCCAGCTACTGCAAGGCGCCAAAATGTTTTGTGCTGCCCTTCTGAGACTTCCTGAACAGTCCAACTGTCAACCAGTTTGTGCTCTGAAAATTAACTTTATAATATCGAAATACAAATCTTTCAGCGACTGTCACTTCTTACTGAACTAATTTAATTTAAATAACTTGTCATTTGCTTTTCGGGAGTGACTGCGTGCTAATTATCACAGTACTTTTCAGTACTACCGTCATTAACAGTCTTTTCCCCTCGATTGTGAGGTGCAATAGTAACATCTATCTTAGGGTTAATTTACATATGGAACATCGTAATGGAGTCATCTGACGGGTGTGAACAGCAGTCTTGTTTATATCGACAGATGGGGAGGTGGTGCCAGCTTGTTTTGCTGACGTGCTGCCACCATCAGCGATCCTTGGTGTAAGTCCGAAATGTTTTCCTGCGTGGCTGCCAGGCATCTGGTTGTGGCATTGACCTTGCTTTGCAGGCTCTGCAGATCCACTAATGGTATCACGTTATTAACGTTCTGCTAGCCACGCTCAGATTTCGCGTGCCCGCGCTCTGCTACTGCGTGTTCAACAGGCGTGAGCTGTAGTGACGTGCTGATGCGTGCCAGCGTCTCTGAACGCATTGCCTTTCAAATTAACAGATTTGCGCGAGTGCTTGCTCGAGTGCTTCGATAGTTCCTCAGGAAAACTCCGGCCTATCACTTAAAGTAACGGATAAGAAAGGCGTAATAAAGCTTTCTGGAAAATGACACAAATGGAAGGAACGCGTGAATACGAAATTTTTCTGATCCCAATGTACTTTCAACCAGTGTTTACTGGCACTCTCCCGTCATTTATTAGAAATCTGTCACAAACTCAACCTACGGAAATGAATAAGGACGACCTTTTTTTAATGAAAGTTAAATTTGAAGGTTGTCTGTTGCAGTCTCTCTTCCTGCTTATGTGCCTTGTCTGTGGATTTCTGATTTATGTCCTGTTTACGTGATGATGCAGTTGAATCGAAACTGACAGAAACTTTGTCATTAACTCTCCCTCCCTCTCCTTCTCTTCCTCTCCCTCCCTCTCTCTCCCTCCCTCTCTCCCCCCCTCTCTCTCTCTCTAATTTAAAGAGTTCCATGCAGAATATTGAAGCGGCAAATACTCATCATCAAAGGCAAAACATGGGAAGATATTTTTCTTGAAACCATTGGCATTTTTGTAAGAGGCTATAAAAACGATTTCTCGTTTTTTTCTACACGTAAAACGAAACACCTATCAAACCTAGAAGTCTATTAAAGACTCTTCAGCACCGGTGGAGCAAAACTTTAACATTTTGCTGGAAAACAATGTATCTCTCAGTTCTAGTTATCAACTTCTATAATTCACTAGCTCATCAAAACAAGACAACATCAGAAAACCTTTTAGATAGAATCCATGAGGGTCTTACTTTTTAAATATGCACTGGGCATTTCTTTCTTGTCCGTTTTCTTTGTGATTTTATCTGAATATCAACAAACAGATAATAAATAACAAATAAAATGGTCACTTCACTGACAGAGACGCTGTAAATTGTTATCTGTTTGTGTCGTTTGAAGAGGGGGAAATTGCACGAAACGTCGACTTCTTGTCTAAGTCTCGCTTGGTGAGTGTAAGTCTCGCTTTGTCTGACTTCCTTGGTCAGCCTAAGTGTCCCTTGGTCAATCTAAGTCTCGCTTGGTCCGTCTGCCTCGCTTGGTCAGCCTAAGTCTCGCTTGGTCAATTTTTGTGTTGTTACCTTTATTACCACAAGCCGCAGTCACCTGTTTCTTTTCTCTGAATATCAACCTTTCTGGTTAAAGAAGCCGAAAGTGTTGCAGGGCATCAAACATCAGCTTCCGTGCAGGCCTAGAAGAACTGTGGGACTCACTTTATTTTTTTAAAAGTTTTAAAATGTGTTTATTGGTGTAGCCTCCCCATAGCACTATCGGTCAGGAGGTACACAGGTACCTCCGGGGTCAATCTACCTCTATTCCATCCCGACGTGCAGCACTAGCCGTGGGCAGTTTGAATTCCCTTGTCCTGGAACGTTAGGTTCGTCATATTTGGACCTATGGTCTTGAGATCTGCTTGCCCGAAGGAGACTTTTGCTTTTCGTTCTTGGTTACTTGGGAACTTGTTTTACTCGGTTACTTGGTTACTTGGGAACTAGTCTTACTTCCTGTCCTTTGCAGCACTAAATCAGTCGCAGTTGTTACGAATTAGCAGAAATGGAACTCAGTCAAAAAATTTGTACCCATTCTGTTGTCCACCTTGCCTACACTGCGCGAAAAATAAACGTTTTATACAAACAGAGGAAATGTGCGTGTATTTTGAGAAGCTGGCTGTTACGCAAGATATGCGCTTGATTTCTCTTTGGTTCAACGCATATTTTCACGCAGTGTTAGCTGTTTTGTCGTCCAGAAAAATCGCTGAATGCCTTCCCCACGCTAAGTTTTGAAATGCCAAGCAACGTAAGACAATCGAAGTCAAACATACCTACGCTGTACTGATGTCGCGCGCTGGCATTTCTATCCTTCGGCACGAGCGAGGACGCTGCCCATGCCAGCGCGCGCGCGCGTCGTGTCAATATTGGGACGAACGGAAATCATTGGCCCTGGAGTTCGTGTCTGCAAATCTCTGTCGCCCGTTTCCATGTGTCGCAGCAAGCACGTGGTGCCACGCAAGCGACGTAGCGTGGGTCACGTGGGTGCCAGGTTGATGACGTAAATGGATCACATGGGCCTGTGACCATGTCAAGGCTGCATGCAGTTTGCGTACGGCGAGTTCAAAGGTCGCGAGTTCAGAGGGCGTATGTGCGACCCCAGTGCGCAGGTTGGAGTGCTTGCTTATCCTCATGCACTTTCCTTTCACGCATAGATGTAAAGGCCGGTTTAAAAGTTTCAACGTTTTCGTGGTTTCAAAGCGAAGAAAGCTTTGATTGAAGGCGCCAGAACGACAAAGTCGCCTTGACCCCGTGGCTGAGATCACTTGACCTTTCGACCTGGTGTTCGTGACATTGGCTGGCAGGGTTTCAAGGGTTCCAAGGTTTCGAACAGTAGAAAGTCGTTCTATCCGCCTAAAACCTTTAGCAGGACTGGTTCCGAGCAGGTTCAAGACTTGAAAAGCGTTTCAGTGTGTTTTTAAGTAGCAACTTTAGTGCGTGTAAACCGACCCTAACGCACGCTTGTGGCCAAGCATAAGGTGTCGTTGACTTGCATCCTCTTTCTGAAAGATATTTGGTTTTTTTCTCTCTCTCTCTAAATGGGGTATCTGTTCACAGGGTTGGCTTGCCACTGGGGAAGGTTCTGTCTGGCCACTCAGGTTAGCCAGACAGATTTCTAATTTTAATTTCGCTTGGCATGCTAACCTTTCTTCAATTTTCTTTGCATCCGTAAATGCAGCCACGTTTCGATTCATTAACCTAGGTATGTATGTTTATGTGGCATGCCTACTGGTATGATTGGTTTCAAATATGACTATATTTACTTTCTGTGCCCATGTGTACCAGTGCATATTGACAGATGTCTAGAATCAGACGCAAATAACCTATTCTAGTTATGCCCGTTTTGACCCTGCCGCTAGACCTTCCAAAGCCAGCTCGCAAAAAAAAGGGTTATTCCCCTCGAGGTTTGGCAGTTTGATTGGAAGGTTGGCAAGGCTTTGTCTTCCCATGACAGCATTATCGCGTGTTATTTCCCCCTTTTACATTCAATACCTATAATGCGCGTGTATGCGTCATCGCTGCAGACTTGCCGGCTCTGAGACTCTCTGGCGAGCCAAGTGTGGATTTTTGTGGCTGTTCCTAGCACAACATCAAATATTTCATTTCGAGGCTGGGTGTAATGTGGAAAACCTACACAGTGCAGAGCACACACATTGAAAAGAAAAACATCTATCAAAAACACTGATAGATTCTAGTAGATTACTTCCGCAGAAATCAATTTAGGTTATAAAGCGCGTTCTGGCAGTCTCGCCCTTTATCTCGAGAATCTGCCAGGTGATTTTCCTGGCATCTCTTCTTTGCGTGCGTGTGTGTAAGTTATGCGATGTGTTTAACCGGAGCACTGCGTCTGTTCCACTGTTCTTTTATGTAGATATCTATGATAAAATTTAATTAAGTCTTAATGGGTTCTTTATCTGGAGAGAAAATGGTCTAGCTCTGGTATCCCACGAAAAAAAAAACCCTCAAAAAGTGAAGGGGTGGGTGTGCAGAAAGCGAGCAAGAGAACGACAGGCGCGAACGTTCCGATGAAACTCCGTGTCGACGAGGTCAGTGATAGCTTTGCTCCCTCAGTATTCTCGCTCGATGAGTGTTTGCTTTTGTTTTCCTTCTCTTTCTTCTTCTTCTCGATCGCCAATCACACTCGAAGTTCGGTCCTCAGCAGAACTTTCACTGGCCCGTACAGCTTGTCTTGTAGGGGTACGAACTTATTTGTCGACTACAAGCCACTTTTTAAAGGTTTTATGAGACGCGCATTCTTCTGCCAAGCATATATCGTGGCCCAAGCGTTCGTTGGAAGGCCTGTCTGTGGGATCGTCTGGGTAGCCTCTGTAAATCACATCTTGCGATCATGATCATCCGTCTGTTTGTGTGCATATGAGTCCGTGAGAGTCTGTGTATTTTATATATCCCTGTTGGTTGTGTGGGTCCTTGTGTTTTGTGTGCATGTCTGAACGCCTAATATTTACCTTCCTAAAATTTCGAATTAAACCATAAGTGCGTTTCGTATTTGTGTAAAAGTATATTTCGACAATAGTGCGCGAAGGAGTACATAAAAGTGTTTTAAAAATAGTAATGTGTATACATATCTAGACAAATATTTAGCTTTCAGTGTGATTTTCGTATACACGCACGAGCTTATGACGTATATCCCCAGAAGAACGTGTGTGCTTGTGCAAGCGCTACATTAACATTACCTGTTTGTGAGTCCGTCCATCGACCGTGTATATATATCTTCAATAGTTCTGTTTCGTGCGGGCGTGTATATGGGCGGCAGAAAGTTCATCAGAGCTTTCATCCTCCGCTGCGCACTTGACGATTCGGTTCACAGGCGTGCTGACAGGTCTGCGTGCATGCATTCACAGACTGGAAGTCGCCATGGTTACTCGGGGTAGGGTAGGGACCTCGATCAATAGACGATCGGGATGCCCGACAGGGCAGGGAGAGGCTAGGCTGGACCCTCCCCTGCGGCATGTGTGTGTGTTGGGGGAGGGGGGAGTGAACCTCCTGGTGTGTCAGGGTCAGAACCCGCTCGCCAGCAGCCACGACTGGAGTCACGTCACAGAGTTCTAGAATGGATTTATGTCTGATGGTGACCTGCAGAGGCTCCCATTGCCCCCCCCCCCCCACCAACAACAACAACTATGACTGGAGTCACGTCACAGACTTCTAGAATGGATTTGTCTGATGGTAACCTGCAGAGGCTCCAGCTGGTCCCCACCCCACCATATTGGCCATGGGATCCCTTCCACCCACCCACCCCTCTTTAAGGCCATCGCTGTCGTCAGTTTGTTATCTGCTTACTAATGATTATCGTCCCCGCAAGCACCTGTTTCATTCATTCATTCATACGCCACGTGTACACAGATGCCTGCTTACGACGAGGAGGGGTAGCACTCGCCCACACATGCGCACACAGAGATGCAGGGAGAAAAAAAGAAAAGAAAAAAGAGACGACCAGAAGAGTAGCGCGAAAAAGCAACACGGACGTGCACGTGTTGCACGTGTATCGCAACGTGCGTGTTCGCTTCGTTGCACTTTCATACCTGTTTGCGGCTGTTGTCTCTTTTCCCCACTTTCGTCTCCTCTCTCCTGTATTTTCTCTAATGCTACTACATGGAAGGTTTGTATGTGTTGTTATTTAATTTGTTGTCCATCAAATGGTCCAATTCACTGGAATAGCAGCCTTACCTTTGGTGGACGCTCAGCGGCGCTGGCCAATATTCGGTCCTTCCCTTCATTTCCGGTCTATAGCCTACATGTTTACGCTACAGACCTTCGCTAGGTTATAAATAAAGATTCCAACAAAAAAAAAACATGTCGAGTACAAACATTTTCTAGCTTCAAAAATGTGTTTTGCACTTCAAACTTTCCAGTGCTGACGTTAATGTCAAATCAAATCTTGAAAGTATTTGCTGTACCCTCCACAACAAATGAAAAAAAGAAATGCTTCCAGGGCGAAAGACAGTTTATTATCACTGCCGCCTATTGGTCTGAAGTAGTTCTAACAGCCAAACGTCGCTCGTTAGAGTTTCTTGTCCTAGGGACTTTTTTTTATTGTATACCTCTTCTGTCAATGGATCTCTCTGTCTCTCTGTCTCTCTATGTACGTGCTTGCTTGAGACCGGGGGTGTGCGCATGTCGTGTTGTGAAATTTTGTTTGTTCTGGGTTTTACTTTATTCTCACATCGATGCAGTTTCCACAGGCCGTAGACGCTTCAGAGCAGCGAACACCTGCGTATGAGAGCTTCTTACCTAGAACAGAAAAAAAGTTCAAAGAGAAAGAATTTGCACAATAGTACAATTTCAGCCTAGACCTTTTTCACTAGTGTTGATGAAACCTAACACAGAATGTGGACACCCTTACAGATAGATGAAAAGTTATGTGATACAAGACGCTTTGCCACACCCTCACGTCTGCCAACAGCGTAATCGCGATTAGACGGGGCCGGCGACAGACCGAAAACAACTCAATGCGGTACGAAAAGGTAAACACACAGAGACGAAGGCCAAAACAGGTGGGGCGTAATGACATCCAAACCATTTTATATTGATCGATGGTGGCTTGCATGGTTTTGAGTAGATCCTGTCCAGACGTAAAGATGCACGCAAAACACACAGGATGAACGTCCCTTGCGACTGAGTTTATGAGGCAGAGAAATATTATTATGACCGAACTCTCTTGCAGTCTATAGGTAGGAACCCTAGCTGCAGGAAGCAGCGTGCCATACAGACTCTAAGAAGCAACGAACTCAATGCGCTAGACATTTACTCTTTGGGCATCTGACGTTGTTCTGTCAGTTTCTCGACTAGAATCCTGGGGAAAAGTAAAGCGAATTCTGAATATCAATACTTCGTGAATAAAAAAACAGGTAGGAACAGAAAAAACGAGCAGCTTCGGTCTTCTACGACTCAGACTTCTCCTGTTTGCAGAAAAAAATCTGGCGGCTTATTAGTCGTACGAAACGATGTTCACACCGTGTGTAAAGTTATCGATTTTTGAAAGAAACGTCACGCAACTCCTGCTATCAGTTGCTTTCAACTCGCCAACTTCGAGCCAAGGAAACCGCCCTAATTGATCTTATGCTTGTCTGATCTTGCTCAGTCACAGTGACTCAATAAACCAAAATCTTGACTCAGATAAACCATATGTAATTTCTTTCTTTCTTTCTTTCTTTCTTTCTTTCTTTCTTTCTTTCTTTCTTTCTTTCTTTCTTTCTTTCTTTCTTTCTTTCTTTCTTTCTTTCTTTCTTTCTTTGTCATCTCCTTTGTCTGCAACGTGTCATCCGCGGGATGCTGAAACAGGAGAAGACACGAGAGACTGAACTTGACACTCCACGGAACTTCTGTGGTGCAGACGACTCTTCATTCCAGGTGTGTCGGGGTCAGGTTGCCGGCAGGTATTTGACATTTAACCGCCCCAGCATCATCATCCTCTGCTCCAATCGATAGTCGCATGACAGGCGCACGGAGCACCCTGACCAGAGATTTCCCATGTTTTATCTCACGCACGTCAAATACGGAAAAGTCCCCGGATGTGGCTGAAGGTCCGTCTCTATACACACTTGCTCAGGCAATGACTGTAGAAAGGACAATGCCAAGCTCTGCTAATCTGGTATGTTCTTCCGTCGTGTCTCTTGCTTTCCTGCAACTAGCTTGGGCTGGACACTGAAGGAAACTCTGTAGAGAGAATTTCGGTATTGCAAGTCCTACACTCTCTTCGAACAACCGATGTTTTTTTCTTAAATTGATGTTTCTGTGCCTTGCATCTTGATGGAGTTAAATTACTTACAAGACTTTTAATAGCCACTTTTAGTCTTTTCCGTGACTGTTGTGGTGGACCTCTTGCTTGAAACTGTTGCCAGGCTTTTTTTTTTACAGACTTAATATCCTTTCTGTGGATGCGCTTTTGTGGAGTTTCTTTTTGACACGAAATAGTTGTTCGGGGACTTCTAACATCCGGTGTGCTTTATGAGTCTGTGTTTTGTTGGTGTTCTTCTGTGACAAGAAACTACAGCCTGCCTTTTTCCCAAGAACTGTGGTTCCATGCACCAGTCAGTTGTAAAACGCTGGTCCTGGCACACTTGTTCTTGCCATTGCCAAGTACGTCGTCTTGAATTCACTTCGGTTTTCGTTACGAAATGGACATCGTTTTAGTTTTCAAGATGGCCCCAAACCTGCACACTGAAATATTTTAAAGGTTCGGCCTCGGGTGGCAAAACTAATTCTCACTGGGATTTCTTTTTGTGTCGAGAAATCTTTGGAACTGTCACTCAGATGAGCACATGATGCTGTGACACTTTGAGAAATTGATGGTGTGACACTTTGACAACGTTTGGCTCTATACGCCGGGAAAACAACGTGGTGCACTGTGTGGACTGTTAGAAGTGATAGGACATTTGTGCTGCGTACCACTGAAGTGCTAAGATTCTCTTCTAGCCCAGATGACGACGTGAGAAACTGCTTTAAGAATGCCGATCGCCCCAAACAAAAGAATGAACTTCATCGGGAATCGAAAAATATCGATCCCGGGACCTCCCGCGGCCTCCTTCACAGCTCAGGCACGTACTGTCTTAGACCAGGCAGCGTCCATCTTCCGATTCATGCGTAGGAATTTTGCTCGTTAGGGAGAATACAATGGTGGTGACAGTGGCGACACGCGGGTGTATGCGTTCACGTGCATGAACCTTAGAGCGTCCATGTTTGTTGTCGTCTCTGCGCAGAAACGTGCGTTTGCGCAAAGAGGAAACGAGAATGTGTCTTTCGTAAATGCGATCAGGAATTTATGATGGATATACTAGCGCTTTCTCTGTGTGTAAAAGCAGTTTCTCTCACTATGTCTTCTTGTTGATAAGCCGAAGAGACAGGTAGGGATGGGATACGTAACTGACATTTGTGCCGGCTATCAGCATTCCGGGTATGTGGTTATGTTGCTGTTCTGGTGGTGGTAGTTGCCGCAGATGATGATGATGATGATGATGATGATGATGATGATGATGATGATGATGATGATGATGATGATGATGATGATGATGAACACTCTCGTACGCATGCACGGACGCAGACACGTACGCATGCACCCAGGGGCGCGCGCAGACACACACACACACACACACGTGTGGCCACCCTTACCTGCACTTTGAACTCCTCACCCAAGCCTCACTTCCTCCAACCCTACACACCACCCCCTCCCGCGCTCAAACGCACAGCTCATCTAACGATTCTGTGAGAAAGTGCAGAAGAGCAGTTTATTCGTAGGATGAGAAAGTCGTTTCTGCCAACAGGTTTTGGCAGCCCAGACCCTGAAGATAGCCAGCATCAATGGGCTGGGGGACACGGAGAAGATCGAGACGGAACTGGAGGATGAGATCCGATGGGAAGAAAGCCGTAGTCCTCCTAAAGAAATTATTGGAAGGTAAGGACCTACTCAAAGTAAACCCTGACAACCATGGATCTATAATTATATATTTGTCGTGTCGTGTCGTGTCGTGTCGTGTCGTGTCGTGTCGTGTCGTGTCGTGTCGTGTCGTGTCGTGTCGTGTCGTGTCGTGTCTTGTCGTGTCGTGTCGTGTCGTGTCGTGTTCCCACCAGAATCGCCCTGAAGGGAATTGCCCTGATAGTCTCAAAAAAAAAACAGAACGTAGTTTTCTCTATAACGCTGTACTTAGGAAATTGAGCAATGTAAACAGATATATGGAAAAGCCAAACATAAGTGACTCAAAAGCTGATGCAGGTGTTATTATGGTGATATCTGGAACTGTAGTCCTTCGTTCCGGGACCCGTACCTTTTAAGAATTAGTGATCGTTTGATTGTTTTATAAACTTTGTGTATACATACAAACAAATTACACACACACATATATATATATATACTATTTAATCAGGTCGATCAGGCTATTTATACTATTCAGTAGCCGCATATAGTCCTACTCTCATTTCTGATTTAAAGGTCATTACGGGTTTCCTTTCATGTACATTCATTATTATGACAGCTGCGATTTCTGACTACACATTGATTTCGTATATTGTTGAAATGCTAGCATTTTTAAAGACCATTTTCATTGTCCTTCAAAATAACTTCTACCAACTAGTCATCTTTCTGCTCCATGGTATTTGTGTTATTACTGGTAGGTAAAAGATAGGTACGACAACATTCTAAATTTATTATTTTAACTACAGAGGGATAGGTACCAGAACTGTTACTATTATCCGACACGGTGAAGCAGCAAGAACTGAAAGCGAAATGATAAGGTACATTTGTCATGCACGGCCACGCCTTTGAATAGCCCAAACGTTTCGTCGCTCCGTTCGTCTCATGGAGGTGCGTGCCAAAGGTGACACGTGAGGGAGTAGATGAGTGGGAGCCTAATCGTGTTTGATTGTGGAGAATTATATCGAGCGCCCTTGGGCTGTTGGGACCCTTAAGCTTGGCTGTCTGAAATATCAGCCGCAACAGTGGTCCCCAAAACCAATCGGCACACGTCCTTCCACGAACTTAGGCTTCACGCTAATTACACGCTAGAGAGTGACCGAAAGGGAACTGTCCATGATCGATCGCTGCCTACAATCGGCTTTGCACGTGATACGTTTTCTTGTTTGTTTCCGCTTTGTGTTAAAACATACTTTTGCAAACAGTTTGTCTCTGTCTCCTGTCACCGCAGATGAGCAAAAGAGCAGGGATCGGGGCAAATGCAAATCTTTCTCGTGAAGGGACGTGACTGTGATGGAAGGGTCGTTGGTAGTAATTTTTTTAAAGCGTATGCTGGAGGGGGTATAAGTGCCATTGCGCGCGTGTAAAATAGCCAAAAAAAACCCAAAACGAAAACAAAACAAAATCCCCCACATTAAATGTAAACGAAAAACTGATTATAGCTATTGTCAGTTATTTGCAGAGACCTTTATCGGATTGAAGGTGTTTGTCTTTAATCATGGACAATACTCAACGACTTTGCTGTTAACAATTATCCTGATATATTAGATATGTTCTTAGTTATGATACGATCGTTATACTAGACGCGACAGTCTAGTCTACGAGTACACTTAGATATAGATGAAGCCTTCTTTTGTAGCGAGAAAGCATTACAAATAGACGTCGTTATGACACAAAAAGCCATTATAAATGCGACAAATGTGAAGATGTTAACAAGATGTAGAAGTTTAAGACCGGTCTTCTAATACTACAGAGGCAGAATCTACAACACTCAGCTTCTAGTAACGAAATGTCGTTGGCATGTTGTTAAAAAGCATAAATATTATTTTTAAACAACCTTAAATTCATCGACTTCGCTATAAGCGTCCAATAAAAAATAAAGCAAATGACCACAAACTGTGCCGATCAAACCGATATCTTAGTTGCTCTGGCATTAGGTAAGCCTCTTTCCCCAGACAGACCTTTGTGGTCTAATCCACATGTGGTGAAAACAGTGTTGAAGTACTTTTTTGAAGGAAAGACAGTCTCTGTGTAGGACATATGGTCCTCGGCAAACAACTGGCTAGGCAGAAATCTTTGTCTACAATCCCGACTAAGTGTGTTTGAAATTGCGGTTAATCAGACATGATTATCTGGTCTGCAAGTCTGTCCTGTCTTGACATTTACATTTCGTCCAGGTCAGAGGTCACTACAGTGCAGCTGTCAAAGCCAGCACATCGTAAATACAACTGCATGTGGTACCACGCAGTCATTTCGCTCACTGCACAACAAAATCTGATTCATCTTATGTTCCCAGAGTGCTTTGTCAGATGCTGTGCTAAGCCATCCTCACTCGATTTAAGCACGTTGATACGCTGAATGCGTTGACCGCTTGCGTCCAAAAAAGAAGAAGTAAAAAAAAAACCCTCCAAAATTGAGCTAACCGGAGACGGCGAGGGGAGATTACCGGAGTCAGCTGTTGACTCACGGGAAAGAACGAAACATTCCGGAAACAAATTAATTCCAAGCAGAAGAAATGCAACGTCTTTTCTGTGCTTTCCCTTTGGCACAGACAGATCTTGCTCCTTCCAGCAGTGTTCAAACGAAGGATCGGACAGAACCGGAATGCAGCGGGTGATGACGTAAAACGCACGAGCCATTTATGAATGATGTTGGTTGGCGTACCATTCTCTAACATGGTGTGGCATGTCCATCGCCATGTTACTTGTGTCGGCTTCTGTCATCCCTCAGGACAATTTCTGTTTCTTTTCTACAAAATGCACCATGGAAGTGCGTTCCACCAAGAGCTTTAAGCGGTAAGTATACATAATAAAGCTGTCGGGAGTGTGTCATGTGTCCAGCAAATTTATGGGAATTTCGAATATGAGATCGTCTAGTGAATGACAAAACTTCTAGGAGACGTTGGGACGAGCGTCATTATGTCCACCGGTTGCTGCAGACGTGACAGAACTACAGGATTTAATGACAGAACCAAGGTCTTCGCGGCCGAAATGGTGGGTAACGGTGGTGTGCATCTCTCCCCTCCCGCGCCATCAAATTGTTCATTTGCTGCTCTTACAGACATATGTGCGCTAGTAGTGTACCATATCACGAAGAACACTGTTATGCAGGAGTCCAGAGGGCGAACACACCTAACTACAGCTGCGGTGAAAGTGTTCGTGCATGTTTCTTTTGTTATGTCCCTTCCTCTGGGATTGCATGGTTGTAAGGGTGTGCTTGTGTGCGTGTGTGTGCGCGCGCCTCTCTGTCTATGCTTGCGTGCGCGCGCGCGCGCGCTCGCGCGTTAGTTATCGCTATTTGTGATTAAATCAGTATATGGGATGACCTTTTATTTAGGTAGGGATACTAAAGTAGACATTTTCAGACTAAAATCCGTTGCATCTATTATGCACAGAATAATATTGTTTTAATTAAAATATGATTAACATCCGTCTACTTTAGCACATGTTTTCGGCGATTGGTATCGTAGCCTATATGTACTCATTCACTCATGTCTAGTCTATCTGCCTGTCTGCTGTCTGTTCTTTGTCCTCATAGTGTGAATATGCGGTCTATCGTCCCAGTTGATCTCACTCCCGTTAGCTAGAAGGTCGTGTGGGGGGGGGGGGCGCATGCGGGATAGAACTTTCGACAATCTCTATAGCTACCAACCTGGTATGTCGTCTGCTATCCGTACCAAAGCGGGTATGTCGTCTACTATCCGTACCAGACCTGGTATCTCGTCTGCTATCCGTACCAGAGCTGGTATGTCGTCTGCTATCTGTACCAAAGCGGGTATGTCGTCTGCTATCCGTACCAGAGCTGATATGTCGTCTGCTATCTGTACCAGAGCTGATATGCCAGGTGCTGTCCATTCCTTGATGCTTTCGAGAAAGCATTGTCTTTCCTTCATCGGCTCATTACGTCTGCCAGTGTGGCTTTCAAGATGGTCTCAGCAAGTATATTATGACGTGCTCTGAGGCCAGACCATTCAAACTTTCATTTCTTTATGGTTTATGGGAGAGGCTCATGCGCAAATCTCTATCATTTTTTGACCGTGTGCCACAAATTCATACAGTTTTTTCCCCAAAACAAGCATGGATTTAAGTCCCTCGGCAAATAAAAAAATATTTATAAATCCCACCTACGATTTTGAAAATGTAGATTCCGTAGTAATATATAATGTGTGGGGAAAAGTCGAATTAGTTAGGCTTACATAGAGGGACAGAGTAACGGTTCTTGTCCTCGAGGCGGCTCTGGGCTCGTAAGGCTATTAGCGATATAAACACGTACGGTGTGGAGCGTACGCTAAATGTACTGTCAGTACTGAATTAGTGAGGTTCAGTTTGATCTTTAAACTTCAAATGATTTGTTTTGGGTGCAGCTGATTCAGCCACTATGTAATGAATATTTGATCAGCTAGAACATTTCTTGCTGGTCCTCGCACTAGGGCTAGATAAAACAGTAACAAATAATGTAATAAAAGCATTCGATGTGTTTATTTATATTCTTTCCCTCAGTGAGGCAAGTTATATGTAGACACAGCTGTACTCTATTGCACAAATATAAAGAAACCAAAAGATAGAATATGGCAAACATTGTATGATTACAGAAAGTTGATCGTGGTTTTCGGTCAGACTTTCTCTTAGGTCACTGGCGGGAGGAGGGGGAACGCCCAACAAATTATTTGTGCAGTCTGAAGTCGCCGACAGCGAATTGTCGCTTGTTTGTTCCACAGCAGTTATCCATAGTTTGCATTGTATTTTCTTCAGTTGGTGTGATATAGGCTTTTCGAGAAGGGGGCGGGGAGGGGCCTTTTCTCACAGGCAGCAGCATCTACTAAATATCACTCCTTCCCGGTAACAGTAGAACAGTTTGGGATTATCAACTATTGAGACTATGCTCCGACACAAGTTTTAACTTTGCCAAACGGACCCGCGCTAAGTCGTTTTGAAGAATGTGTTTCTGCTGTCCACATTTGTCCTGATCACTCTTTCTTTCTTTTTCTTTTTTTCTTTCTTTCTTGCGCACCCACCTTATCAGAAGTCGGAGGTTTCTGCGCACACCATTTCAAACATTTAAAACCCGCGTTGTGATAGAAATAAATGAGCTCTCACACAATCCCCACACCAGGACGGACAGACGGACAGACAGACAGACAGACATAATCACGTATCAGGATCAGCAGGAGAGGCAGATGATGTGGAAGTATATGCATATATACGCCAGGCTGGCGGATTTGCATAATGTCTATTGACTGGTTAGTTCAAATGACGCAGTCGGACATGCGCAGTGCGCGTGATGTTGCACTTTTCGACGGACAGTAGCTACAAGAAGTTCACCTCGTGAATGCGTGGATTGTCTGACTTGACACACAAACAGGTACACATGCGCACGCCGTTTAACAACTAACTTATCCAAAGCTTTTCTGTTTTTTTTTCCATTATAAATAAGTATATATATATATATAACACTACTTACTACAGTGCATTTTTGCGCATTCCAGGCTATCAAAAGTCTCATCTCGTGAACCGATCAGTAATGTTTTTCAAGTATTATTTGCCTTTCATGAGATTTGTGACTAGCTTGTATAACGACAAGAAGATTATAACGTCAATTCTACTGGAGAAGTACCGTCTCCATACCTGTCTAACAATAGCTGTCAGTTCATGTGCAACAAGTTCTAATATAAAAGTGTGTGATTATTATCTGTTAACTAACTGAAACTAGCGTTTCAGCTAATACAATGATGAACAGTAGACTTTAGTTCTACTCATAACATCATGCTACTCAACAGCTGCTACAGATTCCGGGTATGAGGTGATAATAATCACCAATCAATTTCTTAAATATTTTTGGTTTGTAAGTTTCGTTAATAATCACTTTAGTAACTCCAGTTCAATGAGCAGCAGCGCGTTGTCTTAATAAGATCATGGCAATAATAGTAACTACCATTTAACTAGCTCAAGTTGTACGACGGAGGTAGTCACCGGCTAATGAGGTGAATCATCGGGTGTTAATCGTGGTAATCATTAATTAACGAGTAACAGTTTTCCGTGGATTTGACCACGATAGTTGTGTTAATCAGAAAACGTTTTCGATTGTACGTTCATCGTAACCAACAATTAGCTTTGGCTTGTGGTTCTAGGATTCAGTTTATCTTCATAATCATAATCATCGTTTAACAACCTGTAGCCTCAGGTCGTCATAATCGCCAGTTACAGTGTAAAATTACTTATTATTATTGTTGTTGTTGTTGTTTACATTTATATAGCGCATCATCGCGTTCAGAAAACGCGCTCCGTGCAATTGACCCACAAGCATGTATAGACATAAGCGGTACCGAAAACACAAACTATACAAGATATACAAACAGAAACCACACAAAGACAACTGCCAGCTAAAAAAGGTGAAATCTCCGCTGTCAAGAACAGAAGAGTCACTCCATAATGAGCTGATGCCACGGTAATTCCAAGATAATGAGTTTATTCATTTTTTTCAGATTACGGCGTAAGTGCGAGGAGCTCGTTCACAGTAAGCAAGTGCTGATGTGCGTGGTGATCCTGAACGTTCTGGACTGCCTGCTCGTTATAGGAGAACTCACCTTAGAGTTTCGTCATGTCAGCCGTGAGTAGAACTTGTTTCCTTTCAATCTGGGGCTTACAGCTAATGAAGGGTCCTGTTACAAGGACTTTAGCCGGGGTTGAACAGAAGGTTCGTTGATTAGCATTTGCTAGTCACGTCTGTTCTGAGAATTTTGGTTTGTGGAACCCGCAGCTTCTGTCGAGGCAGAGTCTGTTGCACCCGGTTCTCATACGGCTCAGCTGTTCCCATATCCATCCACAGGCAGCCAGCCCAGCTATCACCGTAACGATCTACTGTAGAGAGCGCACAGTCACAGCTGACCCGAGAGAAAAAAAAAGGTGGGAGACAGAACACGGGTGAGCTGTGACTGTAGCTCGCTACAGAGCGCAGTAGCTCGCTACGACGACTGCTGCGCTGGGTGCCCGTGGAGAGAAACGGAAACAGCTGAGCTGATCCAAACCGGGTGTCTGTTGATATTCTAGTCTAGCTTGCAGTTTATAGTTCGGTTTATCAAAGATGACAAGGAAGACAAAGTGAAATCCGTCACAGCCGTCTCTTCTTTTCGACCTATTCCCAAAGTACACTTACCAGATAAAGGGTCTGTTGTTTGAGGGAGGGGGGGTTGTTTGTTTTGGAAAAAGTCCCATTTCACAGAAATCTTTATTACCTTTGCTTTTGTCTTTGCAGAAGAACTGTTCAATTACAAAGAGGTTTCACAGGATTTTGTCAAAAAAATGAAGGATTTCTATCGTGGTGATCTGCAAGACCTGGGTGTTCAATCCGAGAATGTTGTGGATTTATTCAATCGGATTTTAAAAGGCTTCGTCTTCTGGATGTTCTCCTCCCGTGAGGTCAGCCACTACGTCAACGAATGCAAGGTGTTTGTCAACGCATCTTTAAACTTCAGGTAAACAGACATTAGGCCATCGTTCACTGGCATCAAACTTTGACATCCCCAGGTGACGCGACCAAACAAAACAAAAATCTGACGTTTAAGCTGTCAGAGACCAGGTGCACCCGATCGCTTTTGTCACACTGTCTGACAATCTTAATTGTTGACGCTAGTGGGCCTTACCATTTACACAATGTGGAAATGTTTTCTAGAAGCAACTAGCTACTACTGATCCCGAAAGGTGAGATGAAACAGGTGGGTGGGCTTGTTGGCCGTGTCTATCAGGTAACATTGACAAACAAGCCTGACAGAATGCTCAGTGGCTCAGGTGTTTGATTGTAGCACTTTGTAGCAAACCGTCTCCCTTCCATTCCGTTCTCTTGACAAGGTGTTGCTATTACGTGTGTTATACCAGTAGGGATTGAAACAGTTTTAAATTAACCCCTAACCCTCACAAAATAAGTAGCCTTTAATACTCCATCCAGGCGTTTGTTTTCAAGTCTGCTTAATTATGTGATCTTTTTGCCTCCGTCTCTCTTCCGTGCTTGTCCGTATGTTTTTGTTCTCAGGGTTATGAACACAGTCACCAAAAATCAGCAAACATCACCGATACTTTTTTTTTAAAGAACTCAACAAAAATAAAATCCTGAAAAAATCTTTACTTTGCTTGAAATAATCACGCCAAAACCGTTTAACAAGCAACATTCCGGTTCATTCCATTAAATCGGGTTCGCTTCATTACCACTCGTGTTAGGGGAGTGACGCTCGCGCACTGACACGTGCCAACCGGTGCTCAGGTTCATTAACTGGGTTTCAAGAGCATTTATAATCGGTCCTAACAGCGGCACTGTTTTCCTATCGACAAACTAACGATAAATCTACACCAGCGTTTCAGTGTGCCTGTATTAAGCAAGAACGTGTGCAACATGTTTGTTTGAACCCAGAAATTACAACTTTCGTTACCGATTATGCACTATTACGGTGCCCTTCTGAGAAAGTGAGGCATTTCGGGTGCACGCGAATGTGTACGTGTAGTTGTCAAACACTACGTTTTCAAAGACTTCAAACAAACGCTGAAGAGACAAAACTGAAGGATGGGAAGCCATTATACCGACCGGTTTGTGTGGGTGCTTGCATGCGTGTGTGAGTGTGTAAGCGTTTGAGTTTATGTGTGTTTGCGCTTATTCGTTTTAAAAGGCTAAATAAAAGGCTATAAATATCCATTTGGGAATCTACGGTGTCCTGGACGCATGTGTGTGTGTGTGTGTGCGTGAGAGCGAACTTCCACACTTTTCCGCCATTTGAGCCTGAATTCTGCTCACTTTCAGCTCACTAAGCCAGAACCTCTCGGCGAACGGGGCCTTCTACGACCAGCAGGAGGTTTCTTTGGTCGACTGGTTTGTCGGAAGAGAATGGAACCCTTCCTTCTACAACGGATCGCTCGTGCCAAAACTGGAATCGGAATCTAAGACGGTCAAGGTCGCTCACGGTCTCCACTTTGGCAGCATCTCCATACTCTGTCTGCTGGTTGCTGAGGTCAGGGTCTGCTGCATTTGTAATGGCTATAGACATACAACATACGACATACGGGGATTTATCACAACTTTTAGCGGTAGTCGTAAACAGTTTAGATTAATATAAGGAATTTGGAGGTACTGCATGCTTATCTGGTGATAGACAAAACATTTTCGTCCTGGCTGCAGGACGTCTTTGCCTTTCAGTATACCGATAAAAGGAGATCGCAGTCTATACGGGTAAACCGTTGTTATCGTCGTTGTACACAGAGACCTGAGGATTTTGGTTGTACTGTATGTCAATGTCAATGAGGGCAAATGCGTTGCGTTTTTATAACACGCATTTCTCTAAAAAGTACACTAAGAAAAATAAGAAAGACTGACCGAAAGGAAAGAAAGAAAGAAAGAATAATAATTTGTGCAATGCTCTATTACTATTGAATGTCCTGGGGTTCTTTTCCAGACGTTGCTGAAGATTCTGTGTACTGGTAGACGGTTTTTCAAAAAGAAAATGGAGGTAAATGTTTTTCTACCAAATGGTTTGACACACGCTCTTCCAATGCTTGCCGGAAGTCCTTAGTTAAAGTTAGTTAAAAGTTTTAAGCCTCGCCATAACACGAGCATATGTCT